>ARYC01022850.1:0-13517 GCA_000711775.1 Oxytricha trifallax
ACGAGAACATATTTAGAAGCACCACCTAACTCCCCAAAACACATTTAGGTGCATTTTAATTTATAAAATGGATGAAATAATATATAAATTATCTCAAAATTTTAGAAATCTAAAACTAATGTCTCTCACTCTGTTCCCATTAAGCCTCTCTAAATCTTTGAGAATATGCTCTTACTTGTATATAAAGGTAGAATTTAAACAGCTTATATAATTATTAATAGTATTTATAAAATGAGCGGCAACTTACTAAGAAAAGCGGCATTACTTGGCATAAGCCAGCAAAAACTTTCCTTCATGAATCAAAAGAAAATTGAGACTTGTGATGCATACACCTAGTACGAACCTGAAATTCTCTAACCTTAGGTCTCAGACTTTGAATAACAATTCAGCTGTAAAATAGAAATGCAGAGCTAAGAAATTCAATGCGAAGTTCCAATAAAAATGGTTGAAGAGGAGGAAGAGAAAAAACAAATTAAAGCATTACATTTATGTGAAGAGTGTGAAAAGAACTTCACTTATAAATCTGCTCTTAAGCGCCATAGCTTAGAGTAGCATTCTAACAAGCCAAAACTCTATCTTAAGCATGATAAGATAGATGGAAAATATTTTTGCCCTAATTGCAATAAGCAATATAACCATTCAAGGGATTTAAAAGTTCACCTATAAAACCATCATGGCAAGAAGTTTGAAGTCATAGATCCTGAGACTGGTGAGGTCTTCCTTCAAAAAAGAAAACCAAGAGACCCTTAAGAATCCTTGGAACAAAGAGTTAAGAAAGAAAATAAGCTTATTAAAGCAGTGAGAAACCTCCCAGCTTCTGAGATAGTGAAAATCACTCTGAAGATACAAGCACTAAAGCTTCCAATTTTAAATGTAATTGACCTTAAAGAATGTAAGGAAAGTTATCTTATACTCGAGGACAAGTTTGAGAAAAAGGTCATAACTGATAAGCAGTTCGCATACAAGATTTATCCATTCAACTACTTTAAATGCGATGACAAGTATCAAATGGAATTTGTCAATGAGTACTAAGCTCTTACTAAAGCAAGGAATAGACAGTGCAGATTTATAATTAAGCTCGATGCAATACTCCTTGCTCAAGATCATGTTGCTTTTCACCTCCCTCTATATTAAATGACTTTAAGAGACTACATTTAAGATTAAAGAGTTCCAAAGTAGCTACCTCTTATTCTTACAAATGTTTGCAAAGGCATAGAAGAGCTGCACACTTTAGGGTATGTACATAGAGACTTGAAGCATGAGAATATTATGCTTGACTTTTCACCTCTCAGAGTAGTAATAATTGATTTCAATAGATCATAAAGAGTTGAAGCTTCAGGACTTGGCAACGTTTATGGCACTACTGGATACTTTCCAGAAAGGGAAGACTGGAGAGATGGTGATATTAAGTGGGATGTATGGGCTCTAGCAGCAATTATTGCTGAATGCGATATGCAAAGAAATGATTACTATAGCTGTAAGAGAGAGAAAAATTCAAAGCAGAGAATACAGCAATATCTAGAATAGAATAAGATAAAAGGCAAAATGAAAGATATGGCTGAGCAGATTATCTTAAGACCAAACCACAGAGCAGAGCAAACAATAGACTAAATGATCAACTGGATAGGAGATATCAAATTTAGAAAATAGCACATGATGCCAAGGTATAGTTTGAATGAATAATAAAAATAAAACCCCTCTAATACACACTACTATACATTACATTTAAACATTAAACCCCTACATAAACCCTATTAAAACCCTAATAAAGTATGCACTAATAGTCTACTTTTATCAATCAAAAACTCAATCAAACTACTGAAAGGGTTTTGGGGTTTTGATTGCTCATATTCTTAGTATACTGAATCTCCACAAATTACTGTCCAATTAGGCTGAACATATTCAATGTGCATGGACCATAATACCATACTCACCAGTAAAAAGCGATGTGAAAATATATAGTGGTAAAATATTACTAATTATAGTAATAATAATTGAATTGATTATATTTGTTAATTTATTTATAAAAATTTATAATTCTTTAAAATATATTTCTTAATTTTCTATCTAAAAAGGTATAAGTTAAAAAGTTATCCTCTATTTTATCATTGAATCCTTACGATTTGTGTTAATATTGCTTGCCCTAGTATTTTTTATTAAATAATACATTTTCTAAATACATTTATGAAAATTAAAAATACTACAGAATCATAAATAATATTAATTAGAAAAATTTATTGAATCGGCCAAATTATAGAAATCTAAATATTCAAATTCATAAAACCGAGATTTATAATATATTATATTCTTTATTATAATTAATTTTAAAAATTGATACTCTTTTAGCATACAATTGATGAATCTTGCATCATTTTAAGTCTTAGTTTTAAAATATTTATTGTTTAAGAAAGTAGCTATTCTCCTCGCTTAATTACATTGAAAGCGCATGATTACCATTACAATCATCTTTAATCTCATTATTTACTATTTTTTTATCATTTATTTATTTTAATTATTTCAAAATTGGCGAGCTACCGTGAAAAAGTTGATCGTGGTAGCTCGCCATTTACATATTTTAATAATTTCATCTATTTATTTTTAAATATTAGAGAATATAGATTTATTTTTATATATTGTTTTAAACCTCAATTCACTGAATAAAATATCTGATTTTAAAGATTTTGTGAATGTATTTGTTAGGGAGAGTAATCCTAATATTTTTGTTACTGTGTATAATATTATGAACTTTCATTTTTTGGAAATTAATTTCCATTTTTAATATATTATAATATATATAGAGTAAATTAAATGTAAACCAATTAAACTTGTTGAATTTTAAAACAATGCATTCTTATTAGATAATTAAATGAATAAAATAATTTTAGATTTAGAATTAAAAATGGAAATTAATTTCCAAAAAATGAAAGTTCATAATATTATACACAGTAACAAAAATATTAGGATTACTCTCCCTAACAAATACATTCACAAAATCTTTAAAATCAGATATTTTATTCAGTGAATTGAGGTTTAAAACAATATATAAAAATAAATCTATATTCTCTAATATTTAAAAATAAATAGATGAAATTATTAAAATATGTAAATGGCGAGCTACCACGATCAACTTTTTCACGGTAGCTCGCCAATTTTGAAATAATTAAAATAAATAAATGATAAAAAAATAGTAAATAATGAGATTAAAGATGATTGTAATGGTAATCATGCGCTTTCAATGTAATTAAGCGAGGAGAATAGCTACTTTCTTAAACAATAAATATTTTAAAACTAAGACTTAAAATGATGCAAGATTCATCAATTGTATGCTAAAAGAGTATCAATTTTTAAAATTAATTATAATAAAGAATATAATATATTATAAATCTCGGTTTTATGAATTTGAATATTTAGATTTCTATAATTTGGCCGATTCAATAAATTTTTCTAAATAACAAGAAAGTGTTTAAAATTCTTAAACATATAGAGAAATTAAAAGCAGTTTTATTTAAAATTTATTTATTATTACTCGATTAATCCACTTTCAATAAATATTAGCGATAAATTGTTGCTCTACTATAAAATAAAAGTTTGGAAAAAAGTGATAAATTGAAATTGATATTCTTTAAAATACATGCATATTACAAGCAAGACTTATTAATTACAAGTTTATTGAAAAAATAATAATGCAAATCATTTCTAAATTAGAAATAAAAATAGTATTCCACACTTTGAAGCTATCAATATTCATTTTTTAAAAAAGTAGAAGTAATTATAATATTGCCAATAAACTATATTATAGATTAATAATTATGTATCAATAATTATAGATTATAAAAATTAATTTAAATAATAAAATTATGAAAAAAAATCGTTTTATTTATACAAAAAATATTAAGTATATTATTTAAGCTAAATTTTAATAGGGTAAAGTAATCTACCAATATTAATAGAATCTCATTTAAGTAATTAAAGTTATTTTTTTTAGATAATCCAAATTTATAAATTTATTTATATCAATTTCTTAATTAATTATTTAAATTATTAATACAAAGAAGTTATTTTTTATTAATAAATTGTGATATATATTTGATTTATTAACCAATTTAAATTTATAATTTTAATTGTATTTTTATTGTAAAAAAGGAAACTAGTAGGAATAAATTGAGATAAACATATATTAATGCTTAGGGTATAAATATACTCCTGATTTTAGATATTATAATTATTAATATTTATACAATCGATTCATTCAATCACTCGCTATATTTAATTCTACTAGTATTTTGTAAATATTTATTATTCTTAATTATATATAAATTATAAGAAAGTATTCTAATGAATTCATCAGCAATCACTCAAACTTCATTTATTGTAGAAATTAATAATTATTTATATAAATTTAAGGCAAATTTTGCAATATGCTTTTATGAGGATTCTTGGAAATAATTTTATTATGACAATAACTCAGCTTTTAAGCCGTTTTAAAAGCCTCAATAAGCCATAATTTAATAGAATTATTTATTTATTTGTAGCCCTAAACTTAATCAATTTTTTTAATGGGAATTCACAAAAAAATTATTACAACTCCATAATTGAGCAAACTAACCAAAATGACATGCAATTGGAGAATGCAGAGCCTCTTCAGGTAAATAGCATTGTATAGCAACGAATGATAAGCTACATTCATAATACATATTAGTTTTTACTATTCTTTAGAGGGCAATAGCTCAACAGAACTAAAATCTGGATTCCCAAGGAATAATTCATAATGAATTTTTTAAAGTATTTCTTGCATTTTTCCCAAAATTCATGATTTATTTTGGGGGGATAATATAGTTACAAATGAAACTCCAACTTCTTATCAGAACCATTAATTCAATTTGAAATCACAGCAATTATAGGTTCAAAATCAAATTCCAACCCTCAATTCGAGACTCCTATACACTCTAGCTATTGCTAACCAACATTTGAATGGGAGTTTCAAAAATAAAGAGATAAAAAATATTTTTTTTTTCTCAATAAGTATATACTCACCATTTATATAGTAAATCGTAAAAGTAAAGTTATAAGTTTCAAAGCTTCTGATGAGACTGGTAAAAAAGAAAGCTTAATAACTGGTGTCAATAGCAGTGGCTACAGAGAAAAAGGTCTTTAAAACACGATCTACACAAAAAGTGATCAATCTGCCGATTCAACTCAAATATTCTCAAAAACTTATTGGCATTAAAGTTATTTTTAGTCTTCCAATTTATGATATTCGGAAGTTCAATGTGCTAAAGCCCTATACTTCAAGAGAATACATTGGTCTTTAATGCTAAGCCCGCTCTGTGCCCGATTCAAAGGTTTTCATAAGAAAGAACCGATAAGAAAAGAGAAGAAATCGAAAGAATTCAAGGTCGGTTGGGTGCCCTCTCTTATCCATTAACAAATTCATTTTAAGAAGTTAAATTTTCATAACCACTATATCTAATGAAATTTTTTTTACTTCTTAATTACTAGCTTATAGGCTGTTATAATTTCAAGTTAAATTACCGAATCAGTACCCTTTGAAAAATGAAGAACAAAATGATATTAACTCTATCACTAGAGATATTCAAATCGACAACTTCGACATTTCAAAAATTAAAGTTTTGGACTATGAAGACTTGAATGACTGCGTCTCCGCACTTTTGAAGAAGGCCAAGGAGGACTAAAACGACGAGTATAACAGAAAAAAGCGATAAAGAAAAAACAAATAGTAGCTGAAGATTCTCGAAAATGAGTACGCTAAGAATCCCGATTGGACAAGGGAATATATCAGGAAATTATCTCATATATCTTTTCTATGAAATTTAAGGTTATTGCTAATTTAATTCGTCATTTTAATTCTATGTTTATCCTTCTTATCCGTTGTCCTATTATTCACCTATAAATCCTTATGTTATAAAAAAGAATAGTAAAAATATTAATATTTAATTAGCAGAGTCTCTGGGACTTAGCGAGTGTTAAGTATATAAATGGCGCTGGGATTAGCTGAAGAAAATAAACCCAGAATTGACTCATGACTCTATGAATTGAGGTTACCAAAATTCATTAGGTAGTCCCTAATATACATAGACATAATGAAAGTGTAAAATATCAACTCAAATTTCAAAACCTTCTTTCACCTAATCGGTCAATTTTCATAATTTAATGGAAATGTTTACTATTTATTTATCCTTATATTTTAATTAAAATTACCGAAATAATAAAAATATTGTCGATTGAGGCTAAGAAATCATTTAAATAATTTGAATATACATATAGCTATATATATCACCCCTCTAATTATTAAATAATTCATTGCGCTTAAATTTCTGATTAAGAAAATAGTTTCTTCATTAGAAATTAATTTAAAATATATATGAATTTTTTTAATAATCGTTATGCTACGATTAATACAATGAAAATGTAAAGTTTCTTAAATATTAAAATCTCTAAAAGTTAGTTAAGTTTAGAATTACTTAATAATTTCTTGTCATAAATGGATCATTAATCGTAAAACAAAGAGTGAAAGAGATTGTTCTAGTTTTAATTCTAATTCTAGACTAGTTTTGAGATCCAATCAATTAAGTTCATATATTTATTGACATTTAATACCTTTGTATTATTCATGTTTAAGTTGAACAGCAAACTTAAATACCTCAATTAAAAGTCTAAAGAATGCCAACAATTGTTATTTCATATACATAGAATAAATACTCATTTATAGCAAAGTTTTTACTCTCTGAAGTCTCTCTAAATCGATTTGGTTCCTTAGATCTCTTTAGTATTGCTCATCCCCATAATCATCTTCGTCGTCAAAAAGTTCTGAGTTATTGTTAAGGCTAGGCTATTTAAGATCTGGCATGTCGTTTGTGTTTTCAAAGAATTGATTGATCTATAAAAATAATGTTGGTTACTTAATAGATATCTAATGTGCGATTTGACTTACTTTAAAGAATAAAAAAACATAAACCCTTAATTCGATATTTTTAGAAATTTAATTTTGTATGATGTTTTGTAAATAATTTAGACTAATTTGCAAACAGATTAAAAGAGGTTAGAGAAATTTTATGGTCAATTTATTATGAGAAATCTTTAGATTTGTTGCTTAAGTACAGACTGAAACTTTTTATACTAAAAAAATAGAATGACTAAACAACATATTCAAATGGTTTCGTGCTTTAGAATGACTCAAGTGTAATCTACTATCTCTCGTCTGCCGAACTCATCAGCATTTCTTATATTTCGTTTTAGTTGTCATAAGTTAGTTTTGACCAATCCACTGTCAAAAGTGCAAAACTACTCAATGCTTTCTTCCAATTAACAAATTCTCTTGATTAACTACCTGTATATTAATCATCCTGGTCCCTGCTTGAGTAAATATTCTGGTTCATACTGCTGCTCTAACCAATAGGTTCTATCTTAAAAGCTTTCACTAAATTGTTAAATTGGTTAAACTCAAAACTTCTCCACCTCAGTGGGACTTTATTCTCTTGTAAAGCCTAGACTATAACATGTAGGAAAGTTTGAGCATCTAGATACTGCCCATCTGCCATCGATTTCATTTTCGCATACATTTCTTCTAGGTCTTCAATTCTGAAAGATCTATGTGTGTTATCAACATGAGCATTTATGATGCTTTGCTTTGCTGGTTCATATCTCACTATTTCAAATACCCTAAAAAGTTTAATACTCTAATAAATCTCAAATTAATGTGTTATGCATTCTGCCTTTTTATGCTCTTAATTCTTACTCTATTATTTAAATAAAGTGTTATAAATTTCAACTTTGGTGCTGACATCAACACTCTCCATATTAAAATTATGATACTCCAGCCTCATTTATGACTCATTCACAGCACTCGTCAATCTCTCTATGACTCGCTTAATTTGAATATTTTCTTCTGCTACAGCCACGGACACCCAATCGTCTATGGTTTCATAAACTATCTGAGAGTAGTTGTAGAATTCTTTCAATCTAAGAGTGATCCAAGTTGATATCATGTTCAAACGGAATAAAAGATTTTATAGCTCTATTTTCAAAGGCTCTTGATGGGTTTAAGAATCTAAATTGGATAGACTATCTTATTAGTACTATTTTAAAAGATAATGAAGAATTTGACATAATTTTAATGATGATTATTTTTCTTTGAAGATCCTTCATAATTATGCAATACATAAGCTTGACAATCGAAGTAATGATTTTTTGAAGTAATGCTGATTTCCCAGATTTATCAAAAGGTTCAATACCCTAGTCAACCAATCCTTAATTATTATAAGATAGACTTTACTCGTAAAACTATTTAGTGACTTATAATTATTTTAAATAAATGAGTTGAACAATTGATCGACTTGGATGACTGATTAGGGTTAGAAACCAACTTGAATCTTGTAAATAGCATTGTACTTATTAATTTCATTTTGGATAATTGAGACTGAATTTCTAATTAATTTCCTCATTTCATGTTGAATCCACCCATTATTTATGATTCTTTGATGCTCTTCCAATGCCTCATCTCTTCTTGTTTCTGTAATGGCCCATAAATCATTGTTGAGATTTAAATTTAATATCTTTAATGAAATTCAAGGCAAAATTTTTTGGAAATTTAGAATCTTAGAAGTTATATGAACTTAAATTAGTAATAATTAAGATTGTAAACTCTCTTAAGTAATTCATCTTTAGTTTGCTCATCTTGTCTTAAATCTGGGAACTCCTCTGAGAATTTGTTAAAAGACTCTATAAAGTCGTGTATTTAAATACAAATGTAATCGAAATCTTATGATATTGCTTAGAAAAGTCCTTTAATTAGCTTAATAAGGAATAGAAAAATAAATTATGCAGTATCTTCTATGTCTTCTGATCCCCACGATTTAAAAACTCAAGGTATCTGTTTTGTATGTCAATGAGGCCATCAAATACCAGATCTTTCTGTCTTCTTATAGTTTTAAAAACCGTCATGCACTCTTTGTAATAGGTTTCTTCGAATAATATCCAAACGTCTTGTTTTTGTTTTACTGAAAGGGGTTCTGGGGCTCTCTCCTTCATCTGTGATATAAAAAAGAAAATTATTTAACAATAAATATGATCGAATAATATTTGTTTATTGAAAGTGATCTAAGTCTCTAAGATTATTGACTATTTCCCTTGACTGATAGTTGCTGTTTGTTGATAGTAAGTTGTTCTTAAGTGTCTGCATTGTATGATTGATTATTAGTTTATATGTCTGCATCATCCTCATGCTACAATTCTTATTGATCTTCTACTGACTGCTCTTGCTCTTGTTACTATTGCTATTGTTGTTCAATAATTGCTTGTCTTTGCCTCTCTTTTTCGATTTCTTCCATCTTCTCCTTCATAATATGATAATCGATCATATCAATCTGTTAATAAGTTCATGAATATCTATGTAATTTCAAATACAAAGTCTCTCTATATTAACTAAAAAAAATCTTGTTCATAACCTTCTTTTGATGTTCAAATTCAGCTTATTTCACAGATACTAGTCTTTCCACTTCCTTATAAGCAGCTTCAAAACTATCCTACTTTTTCATGCCTTATCTTATTTCAATTTCTATCATTGAATTTACTGCTGGGACTACAGCATTATCATCGTTTTTAAAGTCAAATTCGTTACTTAATAATAATGGCAAATTTAATACTTTTAATTATTGTAATGATATCATCAGAATGAGAAATATCAGCGAAAGTGCAAAATCTCTCATAGAACTGCTTCAGAATATCACTGTTTTACTGGAAAATGTGGTGTTAATGTGAGAGACGAGAGTGTTCAGCATCAGGGTCATTGTAGTCTTATAATCTATCTCTGAGCTTATTATCGTTTTCAGGTGGTGGACTATCTTCTTATATTTTTATAATTAGAATATATATAATTTAGAGAGATATTAAAGGAATATTTAATGTTCTAAGTGATAGATAGTGCCAGTTGTGGGATCAATCTTGCGATTTAAGGATCTTCTCAAACATTCTTGTTCTTCGGTTGAGAGGAATTAATATGCATTTGCTGATCCTTACAAATAGTCTGTAGATACACTTGAATTGAAACTAGATGCACTCGTATTGATCAAATGTATACACATTTATTTATAATTGAGGGTTCTCTATGCAGATCAAAGCTTATTACAATTAATTTACAGAAGCAATACTCAAACTAGAGCCAATTAACTTCTGAAGTCTCTCATTAGCAGCGATATCTTGACTCTTCTATCTGTCAGTAAGTGGCACGTAATTAACAAACAATCTCTCCATAGTCTTGGCTTGATTCAATGTTCTTGGGAAATCTAGTAAAATCCAACCCTCTACTTACACTTTCTAGATTTGATCAAGTTCCAATCTCAACTGTTCTTCGTTGCTGGGGGCAGCTGCTTTACCCTTTGGAGCTGAGGCTTTACCTCCCTTTTTGTCTGGTAAGTTCCCTCCGGCTAGATTTTACTCTTCAATTTCTTTTAGTTATTCTTGGATTTCTTATTCTCTGTTGATGTTTTACATTAATTGATCTTGATCTATGCCTCCTTATTAAAATAATGCTACATTTATATATGAGGAAGTCTGATTCGTATACGATGTTTAAGGGTTTAAGCAGTTTCAAGTAAACTTCAAACCTGTGTGATATATAATTAACTTATTTATTTGGGTAAGAGAGCTTCAATTTTTCACCAAAGAGTTAGACAAGCAAAATATCATCATTAATGAGACTTTGCAGATCTTAGGGTTAGTTCAAAGCTTGCACAAAGTCAAAATTATCCCCCAATTTTTCTTTTAATTTCATGCCAATATGCTTATATTCATTTTTTAAAAATCTCTTATAAATTTAAAGAAGCAAAGCTTAAATAAATGATAAGATAATTAATATATTCAACAGTGTCAAGTCCAGCAAAAATATCAACTGGGACAGATTCTTCAGCTGCTTTCTTGGGTGCAGCCTTCTTCTTATCTAGATCAGCAGCAACTGGCTTAGGTGGACACACATAATCATAGCATTCTTTTATCATGTCATTCATCTAGAAAGTTTTCACTTTCCCTGCAGGATAATAGTCTTCATAATTGAATTAAAATAATTTCTAATCAGAAATTACAACAATTCTCAAACATTTAATTAATCAAGTTTATAACACTATTCGTATTTAAAGTCTGCAATTTACTTGGCAAGAGTGCGCTTACCACCATATTTCCTTCCTAAAATGCACAACTTCAAATTCAAATGTGCTGGTAAACCCTAAATCTACTATGCCTCTTTGACTGACTCCTTCTTCGATAATTCAGCACTGCTATCCTTATACATAGAAATTGAATCTTCTTGATCTTTCTCGACCTCCTTGACATTTTATGAGAACAAATTCTCTAGTAAATTGCGAATGTTATAGCCAAGAATTGGGTTTGACTGAGGGATAAGGGAATCTAAGAATTGGAAGTTCAGGTTGAGGCCTTCCAACAAGTTCACTTCCTTCATTTAATTCCATTCGAAGGTAAAGTCACCTGTGTTTAGGTTGAACATGCCTGTTACTGAGAGATACTGCAATAGGTCTTCGTATTATATTACTTAAAAGTTAAATTTACTTGAAATTATTACAAGTTCGATTAATATAGTATGCTGGATCATTTTTCATGTCATCCAATACTTCCTAGATCTTCTTGTTGTTATCTTGTAGGGGGTCATATGTCTATTGGTGATCTCTTGTCATTTCATCTTCATTCAAAGTTAGTGAAAGGTTATTAGCGTTATCACCTACTACAGTTGATAACAACTTCCCTTGCTTGAAAATTTCCATCCAATCTCTCCATTCTGGCTTCTCTAACTTTCTCTTATCTGTAATTGTATATAATATATAAATTAATAATAAATTCATATGAATTTTGAATTTTATCTCTCTTTTGAGTCTTTTCATAAGCTTCATTAGCTACATCTAACAGAAGGTCAATGACTTCAGAACATATCTCAATATTGAACATAGTTAATTTATTTCGTGATTTATTGATTAAATTAAGTGAGCTCATTTTATATTGAGCTTTCTCCTTTCAAGTTTCTCTTCTCTTCGGACATCTCTATAGAACTTCTTCTGTTCATATAGTTATTTCTTATGATTTTCAATCATAGCAGCATGCTCCTCGTTTCTCTTCCTTTCTAATTCTTGCATCTGTTCTTTCTTCTTCTCTTCAAATTGCAAAGCCTTTTCTTCTCTGTTTCTAATTACAAGCTGCTTGCATTGCTGATTTCTCCATTCTAAATAGGCAAACTGTTGCTCTTCGGATTGCTTTTTCATTAGCTTTTAAATTAATTGTTCCTCGTTTTTCTTCTTGTCGAGGTTGTTTTGGGTTCTAGACTGGTCTACAATCATTTTTCTACGTCTTCTATCTCTTTCTTTTGCTGCGAAATCTTTTCATAAATGATTTACATAATTATATTTAACGCATTTAGAATTGATTTCACTCCTATTTACCTTTGATTAAACCACAATATATTGATGGAAAAAGTATAAATCTTGCAAGTTCTTGTTTTCCTTGATTTTATTCATAGTGGCAGCATACGAAAAATTTTAAATCTACCCAGGTGGTATGCCCTTCTTCTCCTCCATTCTTTTCAAAGCGTCTTCTATGTTTGTGTTTTTCTCAATGCCTAACTTCTGCAGATTATTTTCGAATTCTGAAATGCCCCCCATCATGTCCCTTGTGGCTTCATCGAGCTCTTTGTTGAGTTTATCTTTGTAGGCTTTTACTTCCAGGTCTTCAAAGTGCTTCTATCTGGCCATTCAAAACCCCAAAACCCTTTCAGTAGTTTGATTGAGTTTTTGATTGATAAAAGTAGACTATTAGTGCATACTTTATTAGGGTTTTAATAGGGTTTATGTAGGGGTTTAATGTTTAAATATTAGTATTTTAAGTGAGTATATGCGAAGTTTGGGGTCAGTTTATGACAGTGAGTATATAGATTTATTGTTTAAGTTGCGATATGGATGTGATGAATATAGTGAATAACTCAAGCCTGTTCTGAATTATACGTCTATAGCAAGGCTACTCCATAAATCTCCAGCAACTGTGAGGTCTCACTGTCTATTAGCATTGAATTTAAAGAGATAGCATCTTAATTCTAAGCCTAAGAGACTCTTAAAATTTTAGCAACATCATATCGAATATCTTATTAATGATAAGACTCTTAAATACTGGGCTCATTTCTCTCTAGCCTAGAGGGCTGTGATGTTTCATCGCCAATTTCCTGAGCTTCACATATCTGCTTAATCGATAGCTAACATATATAAAAAGAAGGAATATCTTACAAGACAGTCAATCGCATTAAGAGAGTGATTGACTTTAATGTTCCATTTTATAAGACTAATTTAAATTATATATTCGATTAAATGCAAAGGGCTTAAGAGCATAATATAAAGTTCATACAAGCTGATGAGGTAGTATTCACCTTTAATACCTTCATATCAAGGTCTTGGTATAAGAGGTACAGCAACATTGAAGGATATGATTAAAAGGTTAAGGTTTAAACTCAT
>ARYC01022854.1:0-12196 GCA_000711775.1 Oxytricha trifallax
TTTTTATGAGACTTCTTTTTCAGTTTATCTGAGGAGGGCTTATCTTGATCTTAAATTTACTTCCTTCTTTTATTTGGCATTTAGATCATATTGCTTTGCTATGCTTTACTCCATCAGTTAATCATTCTTTATTGAGTTTTAAAAAGCAATTTAAAATGTTTAGTTAGTAAATAATTTTATTATTCATGATGAAAATGATTGATATAGGATTATTTTAAAATAATTACTGCTATAATAATTGATTAACACCTTAAACTGTTGATCTTGAGCAATTAAGTCCTTAATGTGGGGGACTAGTCATATGTATAATTATTTAATCATTGTTTGGATTTAAGTTATTAATACATAATTTTATCTCAGATCTGCTGAAAGAGAAAAAGAAGAATTTTACGAATTGTGTTAGACAAGCTGTTAATTGCTGGAATTAAGTGATCATAGATTGACACATTAGTATATAATATAATATTTATTTTTTTATGGACTAATTATAAATAAAATTTGTTAGATCTGTTTATTCTTAAACCATTATGAAAAATATGTTGCAATTAAATGTCAATATATTTTTATATTTAAAAACAGCTTACTATTGATAACAACAATATTTAATAATTTATTATTACAAACTATACCCTTAATATGTTTTTATCCAAGCTCATTTATATGTTGTCAACGGTACCTTCTCTTAAACTAATTACTTCTTATGGTAGTAAATAAATTTTATTCCATTTAATATGTTACATTGCTTGATTGTTAGGGCCCGACATGCATTAGTTAGTAAACAGGCTGATGAAATTTTGGGCAAGAACATAAAATGCCTTATACTAAATGGTCAAAGAACATCAACACAGCAAAGCTCTTATAAATTAACTATGACTTTTGATCTCCTAATTATAATGGCAACGTTTCTGGCAATATTTAAAATACTAAATAACCTTTTAGATGTTAAACTTATCGTTATTGTTTTTATTTGTCTTCTATTGCATTGTAAACTAAAGGAGTATGTATCTATATGCAGTCCCTTAAGACTTATTGTTGTTGGGTATAGCCAAATGCTTGGAAATGAAGTAATGATATGGTCTTTCTATACTTGCTGTTCCTAAGCATAACTCAGCCTAAAAAGAATTAGTACTTTTTGTCATTCTGAATGAAACAAGTAAGTCATCGTGAAAGCTCAAAGTTGCCAAAAAAATATATGGATATAAACATGATAGAGAAACCTAAAAATTTTGATTCAGAAACAATGCAACTCTATTTAAAAGAAAAATTCTTGCAACTATTAAAATTCTAATGAAATTACTATGGCATTTTTATAAGAATTTAGATTATCTAATGCTAAGATTAGAAGAATTCAGCAACCTGTTAAAAGGATTGATCATGCGGCTTATAATCACGCCGAGTGACTCTTTATGAGATCTGGAAATGCTCAAAGGCATCTGAGAAAAAGGCATGAGGTGGCCTGATGAAAGCTTGTTGCGCATCATTTCACTTACTAGAGCTGATGTCCGAGTCTGACATTGCACCTCCATTTATTTTTAAACTGAAAATTGAGTAGTTATCTATATTGATTTCGGATGAACGAATGCCCCCTTACTTCGTTTGCAATACCTAAATCTATCAAATGCTAAAATAAAAAACCAAGAGACTACATATGAAATTTGGTATATAGGAAGAATTTTTACAAAAGCAACATCTGACAAAGAGCTTTATGATGGACAGGATATCGCATAAAATGTCTATCTTGGCTATGAGGTACTCAATATTATGAGATTTAATAATGCTGCTCATTTTATTGTTATTTTCTTTCGCAGAAGTAATTGGTATTATCATTGACTTTTATTCGAAGTAAATTTTATAAATTAAATGTCGCAAACCTATGTTTTTTCAGGGAAGATGATTACTATTGGCAGTCTCTCTATTTATGAATAATGGACGGCCACCTTCTAGAAAATGATATAAAGATTATTGAAGTTCTCGTGAGAAATGTGTGTTGCTGTACATGTCATTATTCAATGTTCTGTACTTTTGATCAAAACATCTATTTAAACGATTAGATTTATTAATGCAAAATATTTCTAAAAAAATATAAAGTATATCTTATTTACATGTATTTTACTATTCTATTCATCAATTTTTCACAATATTTTTTTATTTACATTAAATTACAATGAAGAGAGGAAGTTTTAATGATTGACCTGCTGGCATTATAGTATAGGCTAACTTTATATGGCACATCCAATCTCTATAATTAATCAGAGAACTTTAATTAATTAATAAAAGTTAAATTACTATGTTAAAATATGTAGAGCATAATGATGAAGATGGGAGTGGCATCTCTGTTAACTTTAATAATTTTTGCCCAGCTGGCTCATAAAGCCCAGTTATTAAGCTATTAGGCTAGTTGGATATTCATGGAAACTTAGTCCATTGCATTTCAGTGTAGTAATTATTACAAAAAGACACTGTATCCTCTGATTTTCAGCATTCAGCAATTTAAAAAAAAGGTAATGATTATTCTTAGATGAACCTGCTATTAGCGAGTAAGTCACGGATTGGTCGGATTACAGTAGATTTGACAAATTTAACCTTAAATAATGGCAAAAACTTGCGGAGATTTTGGGCTTTGGTAACATTTTGCGGGCTTGAAAGATGATGAATATACTTAAAAAATAAAAGATTAGGTTTATAACATTTTATAGTATGTTCATCAATTTTCTCAAAATTATATTAAAATCTGATTTTATTAATATTATAGCATAATTTTGCTATATAATGCAAAATTTAGAGACAAAAAGTATACTTCAGTAAACTTAAAGTCTTACATTTTAATTAGATTCATGAGGCAGGAGATCGATATTAGTTTGCATACTGTTCTCATGAATTTCAGTTTAAGTCAGAAGCACTCAACTCACGAAGCTCCACTTAGAACAGAAATCTGTAAAATATTCCTTGTTGTTATTAAAGTTTTCCTAATTAAATTTCAGAACGAAAATGAGTGGAGTGACATGGCATATATCAATTGGTTTGCTTATAATTTCTGCTTAAAGGTAAAGTAGTACTTCATGCCGAATAATTGTGTGAAAATCTTGAGTAATTAAGATATAGGGGTGTGATTTTTATCAGCAGATGACAATGGAATCATTTCAAACCTAAGGGTTTTTTGGCATCCTGATCGATTTTCCTAAGGTAACCAGCGTTTTAAGCTTCCATGCTACGCATGACTAATGTGCGTTTGTCAACAACTTTATCAGCGTAAATCAGGAAGACGATGCGAGAGCATGATAATCAAAGAATAATACAAGATGATACAGTAAGGCTAAGGAAGGAGATAGGGCATCAGATAAAAGGTTGCACCTTAGAGACATATGCTTCAATATTTTTGTTTGAAAAATGGACAAGGAGATGGTGGGCATGGCAATAGAGGCACCTTATATTAATTATGAATGCTTAGTATTTTTTAAGATTGAGTTACTTTATATAAAATAGTGATTATTTATTAACTTAAGTTCATACATTATTCATATATAATGCTAAAAAAATTGAGATAATGTCTCAATCAGTTCAAGATTTTATTACTCGGAAGAGGGGGGGAATAAATTGTTGCCTCCACAAGTGAGTGCAAATAATATGAACAAAAAGCAAAGAAAACTATCCTTTGGGAATAGATCTTAGCTAAAGGTTACAATTACTGATTATCTGCCATATAATATTTCAATTAGGTAGTAGTATTTCTAATGTTTTACAATTTCATTAAAAATATTTAATTTCATAATGAATATAATAATCTAATATTAATATACTATCAAATAGCATTAAAACAAGTATGCAATTCATGTAGCGACATGAACTTCTTTTCCTTTGTTTTAGCAAATCTTTGCTTTTATAACTACAACTTTAGTCCACCCCCAATTATATATACCAATCATAACTATTTATAAATTTTTGATTATAAATATGTTTAATGATATATATTTACTACTAATATTCTGAGAAATACTTGAACATAACAGCTGATCCAAAGAATAGTTTAGCCAATTTCCCCATCACTTTTAGTTACTTTTCCATAGCATGGATAAAGTTTCTCTTCCAATCATCTCTATTCATTACTGAAGCCTCTCTGTTTCTTCTTAGCTTGCTGTCTGTTGCCTGTTCTATTATTGAATAAATACTATAAATAAATTTAGATTATAATGCCGCTTTTAAATAAATCTAATTGTTTTAATTCGTTTTATTCTATCATTAATATAAGAATTTTGCTTCATTTAGAGTTATTGTTTAAATACTAGAAAGTTTTTCAAAGTTTTAATTTATCCATATATATATATAATAGGATTTAATATGAGATAGCTGTTTGTTTTTGTATTATAGATAAACATATATTTAAGTTTTTTTAAATTTTTTTGATAAAGCTTTTTTTATTATTTTTTCTTAATATAAATTAGTGTATTATAATTAATTTTTATATTTAAGCTGTTGGTTATTGTTATGGTTAAATTATTGTAAAATCCTTTGTATTCGAATTCAGGATTGGACAGGTTAAACAAAATATCTATGATTGAAGTTAAGATGTTGAACTTTTCTGACTCACTTTTAAAAGCACTTTGAAAATTAAAAAAATTTTTATATCAAGTTCTCAAAGATAAGTTATCATATATAAAAGAGTATTAAATTATTCAATATTTATAAAATAAAATCATTAGTTATAGAAAAAAGTTGTAAATACTCATATAGAAGGAGTCAATAATGCGACAGAAAATTAAAAAATGTTATTCAAAGAAGTCAAAGAAAAAGCCGTTTTTTACTAATATAGACCTATAATCTATTTCAAAACGAAGTATTACAGAAAATTATCAGAAAGGAAGGCATGATTGAAAGGTAGCTTGATGCTTCTTAAAAATGTAAAAAGAAATGAAAAAAAACAATTGTAATTTAGAAGATAAATTTTAACAGATAAATTTTGAATTATCAGCAAATCTAAATGCTCCTGAAAATGCTAGTGGAAGCTCATCAATCAGAAATCTTATAAAAACACTTGAACAAACTAATTTGCAAAGATTTCACCTCGACTTAATTATTACAGAGCCCAACTACTATAGAGTCTGACACAGTCTTTAATAAAGAAAAAAATATCCTCTTTCAATTGTTATTTTTCTTAAAGCAAGCCAAGTTAAAATTGAAGTTTTTGATATTTTTCTTGAGATAATATTTTTATTTTTTGTTAACAAATTAATTGAATTAGCAGTTGTTGGGATGAGTCACATTTTTGCAAAGAAAGAAGAAGTATATAAAATCTAAATTTAATACTTTTATCTCCATTCTTAGACAAGTGTTAGAATTTTGGCTTTATTTAATTTAGTTTATTTTAGTACATGATGAAAAGTATAGCAATACAAATCTATAAAAATGCTTAGTGAGCAAGTTATGGTTAATGAAATAAAGCATTTAATCAAACTCAGCCTTATCTCATACTTAAAATGAACCTAAGAGTTATTAGATTATCTTATTTATGATAGCACTTGTTATGTTTGTTCATCGCCATTTCACCCCCCGACCCCCCCCCACCCCCCAAAGAATGCAAAATCTTATAAAAAACGATGGACAATTAAATATGTTAATTGTTATAGATCTTGTTGAAAATATGTGAAAAATAAAGACAGTGCATGTCAGACTTCTTAGAAAAAAAGCACCGTATTTTTGAAGTATTAACTAAATACATATTAAAGTGTGTAAAATTCTTTAATTTACCTACCTTAATATTCTTAGATCTTAAAGTTAATGAATGGAATTTATTGATGATATGTGTAAAACAAATAAATTCTGCTATGCAAACAATGTAAATTTATGGATTCTATGATAGCTGATCCAATCACATATTTAAAAAACAGTTCATTGAAAAAAAAAGACTGCAAAAATTATCTTCCTAATGAATAATTATATAAAAACTAAAAATAAATGAAAAATAATTAAATTTTAAAAATTGATATTAAAAAAGAAGATAAACTCACAGATTCATACCAAAGAAAAAAACATAAAAACAGAATTGAATTGGAGTAAAAAAAGTTCTTAAACAAAAAAAAAATATCATTAAATCCTTATAAAAAAAGCTAGAATAACTTAGTAAAATTAAAATAAGATTTGCCAACACTCTCTCCAATATTTGATTACAGATCTCTGTTTTTGTTATAATAAAAAATTAGATTTATTTTGGTTTTATACAAAGTTTCATACAATAGTAATTGATATAATCATTAGAAAACCCAAAGTCTTGTATTTCAATCAGAAGCTTTTTTCTAAATTAAATTTTAGCTAATATATATGTCATGAAGCACTATAGAAAAATAAATTTTAAATCTAGTAATAATATTAGTTAGAAATAATAATATTTATTAATGTAGACAAAAATATAAAGATAGAAAATAGGGTTTTTATGAAATGATTAATTAGTTTATGATGATATTCTAATCTTAAAATGATAAATTTGTATTGAAAATATGTTTTATAATTTCTGAAAAGAAGCTATGATGAATCTGACAAAGGAAATAGATGTCCATTTTTGTCAAGGGGATGCAGTTTAATCCAATATTATATTATGAGAACGAAGCACCTCTATGGCAATCTTAGATATCAATAAGTAACTAAGGAGTGAGAAGTTTTTAAGATATGATAAACCTTCTTTGGAAATGAAGCAAAAATAGACTAAGCAATTATATTGATAGTTCATAGCAGGGAGCAGAAGAAATTTGTACTTTAAAACATTTAAAAAAGATGGTATTATGTTTGTATCAGAACTTTATAAAGTATAATTTTAGTAATTTGAGTCATTTGGAATTAATCTTAAATCTTTTTAATTAATATTCAAATAATAATTAAATCTACTAATTTTGCACTAAAAAGTTTCTCAACTATCTTATTTTTTATTAAAATTCCAAGTGAGAAACACCATCTCCAAGGAAATTAATGCTTCTAGTCTGATTCTTATTTCTTTTAATATTTATGATAAATAATGTGAAAAATATATGATTGTAAGAATATAATTTAGATAAACACCAATACTTAATGTGATAATCAAAGATGGAAATCTTTAAAAAAAAAGTTTCATCTTTCCACTCATCTTCATAGACATCACCATCTGCATGTATAAGTCTTTTTTCCCCCTGTCTTTGAGCTGCTCTGTGAAGTTACTGTCTTCCGCATCATAAAGTCTTACCAGGTTGGACCTCGCTAAAAATAAAATTTTAGATATCTTTTTTGTAACTTACATTTTTTGTGAGTGCACAGTCTTCACCAGCGTTAACATCTAAAGGTTTTCATTTTGTAATTCTTAATTTTATTTTTAATTATCAATTATCGATTATTTTTTATAATTACTAAGAATAACCATAATATAAATACTATTGTGAGGTTTGAATAAATTAAAAATCTGCAAGTAGAAAGGTTCAAATTAAATAATGATGGCTTAGATTCACAATTCTGTGTTTATATCCGAGAATATTCCAAATTGAAGCTGAGGTTTCATTCTCAATAACTTATCATAGTATTTTTAATATCAAAATTTACTGATAATCAACCCACAATTCTAAGCAAGATTTCTAAAATTATAGGGAAAGCAATAGATTGCTAAAATATTAAAGATATTAAACAACAGCATAACACATGAGCTCATTCTCAAAGAATTCAACATTTGAAACTAAATTTTATTAATTACCACAATTTTAACTTCAAGTTAAAGTGTTAAACCTCAAAATCAGTTTTCTCAGAGATTTACAACACAATTTGATAAGCAAGCTGATTGTAATGGAGGTATCATCATCTACAAAGTAATTATAAATATTCCTTACTCACCATCGAAGCTCATCTCCTTGTATAGTATTTTAACTTTTTAATTTAAATTTATAAGTTTAAACAAATTCTATAATTTCAAAGTTTAATTGGACTTCAATTATCATACTTGTTTGCTATAATAATCTTATTCCTTGCGTTTTCCTTCTTAAGCATCATACATATATCTATTATAGAGCCTACTAAAGAATCAGCCCCTAAATCTTAATAAATATTGAATTTTTCTAGGCATCTTCTTACTTTACATAAATAAGAGGTGATTGGGCTTTTGTATTATTCTTAAGATTTCAAGCTGCTTAACCTATTTCCATTTTTTCTTTGAGTCTTCTTATTGAAATCTCTGAACTTAGTTTGATGTTGAATAGATAGATGATTGATCATCGACCTGAAAGGGAATCAACGAATTATTGATTAAAGAGCCATTAAATATAAAATTTGTTTGTGCATTTCTAAAATCAATTATTCTGGAAAAAATTATTGCTAATTCTGTATTCTAAATTTTAAATATGATAATATCAACAGTTATAATAGAAAATTGTTTTTTATTTATAGAATTTGGTTTTGTTATCAGGAAAAAATTAAAATTCAATTTTAGATTTATCAGCTTGGAAAAGATATTTTGAGATATTCTTAATGTAATTTATCTTCAATTCTCTCGGACAGATTTGTATTCTTATTATTCAGTAGAATAGAATTGATTCATCAAAGCACGGCAAATTTACCAGATTCAAATAAATAAAATTATAAGCTTTTAGAAAATACCTTTATTCCAGTAATGATGTATTTTTATAAGCTAATTAATGATCATTGTCATTTATTAGTAGGGGACTATCCATGGTTATATAATTTGCTGTAATTAAATCAATTATGGGAAAAATTAGATTTTACTCTCAAATATCATAAAATATTGTGCCTAATTTTATTACCTTGGAATGCTGAATTATTAAAAGCAATTCAGAATTGAAAAACAAAGTAAACTTATTCATTGAAATAAGAAGACCTAACACAAATATTGGTTCTCCAGATCAAGTTAATTGTAACTAAAATAATTTCAAAGTTATCATTCTTTCCTCTGGATGTATGATGTTTCGAAATTTTGTTTAGTCTTCATTGCTAAAATAATAAAACAATAAAAAGTAAAAGATTACTAATAATATTAATATTTCGGGTATTGACGACACTGGTTAGTAATTAACGTCAATACCCAATATTTCTACAATTTTCTAGAAATAAGAATATAATATCGCACAACTATAAGTCAAAGTCAATATTTTAATCTAAAGAAATGAGTTATTAGAAAAAATAATAAAAATGAAAAAAGTTACAAGAAAATTGAAAATTAGAACTAATTTTTTTAAAAAAAATTTGTATCAAATAGTGGCATTAATTTATACCATTAAAAATTGATGTATGTTGTTAATATTTAAGTATATTCAAATTTTGATTAGTATGTTTAGAAGTAATCATTTGATTCTACGAATTTAAATATTATTTCTAAATTTATGAAGCAATAATAGATAAGATGCTCCTAATTATTATGAAATGAACAGTATTAAAATATTGGAGATTAATGCTTTAATTTTTATCATTTTCTTATTAAATTTACTCAGAAATGCCATATTCGACCAAGAATTATCAATTACATAATTAAATTATGTTTTGTCGGGGGGTGGTACACACACAAGAAACGTCGATACTGAACTAATTTGCTCAGCATGTACTTGCAACCCTAATGTGTTTTAAAATAGTTTAAATATTTTTCCATATATGCTTCTAGTCAATTTAGGGTCGGAGAACACGAAAAAACATCTTATGATAACGAGAGATCACTCAAAAGAGTAGAAAAAGTTACAATGAGTATCTGTTTTATTATAAAATTTTACATAACTTTTATCTTTTTTTACAGGTTTTCTTATTCAATATTTTTAAAATTAAACTATAGAACATACACGAGTAGTTGTAGATGACATCTCTTGCTTTGAGTAATGTACTTACTCATTGCATTTAGGCTAGAATATAAGTACTGATGAAATATCATTAGCTTGATTGATGTCATCTACAACTACTCATGTATGTTCTATAGTTTAATTTTTAAAAAATTGAATAAGTAAACCTGTGAAAAAAAGATAAAAGTTATGTAAAATTTTATAATAAAACAGATACTCATTGTAACTTTTTCTACTCTTTTGAGTGATCTCTCGTTATCATAAGATGTTTTTTCGTGTTCTCCGACCCTAAATTGACTAGAAGCATGTATGTAAAAATATTTAAACTATTTTAAAACACATTGGGTTCAGATACTGCAGCATAGGTTCAGATATCGCCCCCCCCCGCCCCCGTTTTGTCTAATATTTATGTTATGAGTCATAAATTATTATACTTATAAAAATAGTTATATTTGTATTCTATTTGATTGTGTATTATAATTAAAAGTAACCGAAAACCTATATAAAATCTTAACATTTTATTCCAATAACGTCTTAATTATCACAAAATTTATTATATCCTAACCAACTCACTCAATCACTTTTTAATTTTTTACAGTTTTTTTCGACAACTGAAGTCGATTTAAGCAAATTGAATTTAAGTATGGGAAGTAAATATTGCTTTAGAATTCTACAATTAATTACTTGAATTAGTTAGTTAGTTTTTAGCACATAATTAAGGGTAAATATCACGACTAATCACTAGTGTAAGCATTTACAACCCTCAAAATGCTGACCCAAAATTTAACCAAGATCCGTCTACTCTGAGTCATCCAAATCATTAACTTTCTCTTTTCTTCTTTTATCCCAGGCTTTGATTAGTAATCGTTCTGATACTGTAAGTTTTTAACCTGTTACAGGACTAATTCTAGTCCATTTCATTCCTTCACTTTAATTTTTCTGTTTCAATTTTACAACCCCAGATTTGTAAATACCTTTCTCAGAGAACTCCAGTCTGAAAGGCACAGAGCTAATTCTTAGAGTCGGTTCTTTTCCTCTATTGTCAACAGATTGTCTAGATCTGGTGATTCCATTAGCATTTTCCATGGAACTGCATCTCATCTTCTCATTACAGTCTTTGTACTAACAAAACTTAATTCTATTTTACTACCCATCAAACAATTTAATTTATTCACCTGAAGTGATTTGTATTTCTTAGAAATAACTAGAAAATAATCTATGTCTTCAATGCCAGGTTTATTGAGTAAAATTACTTCTATGTTTCACAAGACTACTGCATTATTAGACATTCTAATTAATATAATCTTTCAATCAATAAACTATCAAAGTCCTCTTCATTACGCCATTATAAATCTAAGATTTCCTTCAAGTATTCATTGAGTGCTTCTTTTAATTTTATTTTCTAATTTGGCTATAAATTTCAGCTTCACAATTTCAAACTTATTAAACTAGTAACCTCCTTTTTTGCCTTGTATATTTTTTTCTTTGATTAAGAAAGAAGAGAGACAATAAACTTTTATGTGAATATTTTATCGAAAGTTTAGAGTGATATGATCAACCATTTATTCAAATAGATGCAAGTTTATTTGGCAAAAATCTGCAAATTTGAGCATCATAACTATTTATTAAAAAAAGTATGTTGCGTTTTCTTATTAAATAGTAACTCTTTTATTTAATAGTAAAAAATCATTTAGACATGCATGCCATACTTATCTATGAATAAGAAAGAAAACTTATTTGTACTTCTTGATATTCAGATAGTTACATGTACTTATTGTTATAGCTATTTACTAGATTTCAACTCATATAACTGATAGCAATCAACTTATTTTTTATTACAATCTCGAAAAGAAGTTAAAAACATGAAGCTTTAATGAGGATCTATCATAGTGTAGTATTTGTGTTCTATAGTATTTTTTAAATAAAAACATAATTTATTATTATCAATAAATTTAACTTAACATATATTGGGATAATTTAGTCATGATAATATCTTTAAGGATTTTAATGAGTAATAATAATTATTTTAAGAGGTCTTTAAATTCTTTAAATCAAATTGAAATATACAAATAAAGAATTACAAATACAAAACATTTTCTTTTTCATTATTTTATAATTGGTTTGTAAAATCATCCTACTGTAAACAAACGTATGTCACCAAAGATTATTCTAAAATAAAATGGAATGGAGTATTTCAAATAAAATTCCTAATAAAATAATTAAACCACAAGAGAATATTTTTTAAAATTTTGATCAATTATTAATAGTAAATTAGGTTAGATTTATAATAAAAATTTAAATTAAATACGGGTCTAACAACAAATCTATTAGTTATTCATAATCATAATCTTAGAATGAAGAGCCAAAGTGTTTTTTCATCCAGCAATAAAAATGAAATATCATTTGCAGAAACA
>ARYC01022856.1:0-10978 GCA_000711775.1 Oxytricha trifallax
ATTAGTACCAGTACTAAATTTGTTTAATTTTAATTGGTACCAATTTAATAGTACCAAAACTTAATTAGTACCGAGTTTTAAACTAATGATTTTTTAATGAAAAAGTTCTAATTTGGTTTAAAACCTAATTAGAACCATGTACTAAAAAATTAAAACTAAATTAGTACCAAAATGTTTTAAAAAATGGAGTCCCTAAGAATTAAGGAATGAAGATTTCATACAAACTGACTATTTTAATTAAATAAGTAATGCAAATAGATAAAGTGCTATCATTGAAATTTTCGTAATGATTTAATTTGAACATAACATTTACATAGATGTAGTGATCATAAAAAAAAAAAGAATAAAGATCTCAACCATGAAAATAAAAAATGAAAATGAATCTAACAACAAAAATGAAATTAATCAAAAAGAAACCCTAATCCCCAACAATACCCTCATCAATCAAAGCACTTATAAACCTCATTAAGGGGTTTTGGGGTTTTGAATGATAGCACTAAGTTACAGAAAAACAATCGAAAATTACGGGAAGAGTCACTATTGTAACATCCACAATGTGATTGTAGACTAAAAACATCGAAAGAACTGTAACTCAACTAACTAGTCGAGGCAACCAACAAGATCATCATAATTAGAGAAAAGAGGATAATTGAAATGAGCAACCAACAACAGATTGAAATCAAAACAAACATGAAATTGATAGACCAAAGAGAAAAAAAAGTAGAGTATTACCAACATTATTAGTCAATTAAGAAATTTTTAGAGTAGCTTATCTCAAGAAAAAAGATCATGAATTCAATGAATTGAATTTGACCGTAATTCAATTAAATTACATATAAAATAAGAATAATTAAGAAATGTAAAATGATATAAATTCAGAGCATTCAAAACCCCAAAACCCCTTAATGAGGTTTATAAGTGCTTTGATTGATGAGGGTATTGTTGGGGATTAGGGTTTCTTTTTGATTAATTTCATTTTTGTTGTTAGATTCATTTTCATTTTTTATTTTCATGGTTGAGATCTTTATTCTTTTTTTTTTTATGATCACTACATCTATGTAAATGTTATGTTCAAATTAAATCATTACGAAAATTTCAATGATAGCACTTTATCTATTTGCATTACTTATTTAATTAAAATAGTCAGTTTGTATGAAATCTTCATTCCTTAATTCTTAGGGACTCCATTTTTTAAAACATTTTGGTACTAATTTAGTTTTAATTTTTTAGTACATGGTTCTAATTAGGTTTTAAACCAAATTAGAACTTTTTCATTAAAAAATCATTAGTTTAAAACTCGGTACTAATTAAGTTTTGGTACTATTAAATTGGTACCAATTAAAATTAACGAATTTAGTACTGGTACTAATTAAATATAAACAAATTTAGTACTAATTTAATGGAATTTAATAGGTTAAAATGAAAATCCATCTCTGAAACTTGTTACAAATTCTGCAAACTTTCTCCACTAAGCTTAACAGGATTGACCTCCTATAAGATGGCCATATTTAATAGGTGTCTAAAATTTTATTAAAAGTAGAAATACAAAAATTTAAGTTTAATCTCCATTTATAATAATTTTACAAACAAAACATGACTACCGTGAGTCTATCATATACCTTAAAATCACTCATTTTATGCATATTTTACATTTATATTTTACTTAAGCTACCTAAAATTTTTATATATTACTTAAATATGAAAATATAGAAAGTAAGCGGAAAGAAAAGAAAGTTTTTTATTGATTATGAAAATGTTTTATGATAAAAATTTCAATAATATTTCTGCAAAAACGCAAAATTTTTGAAAAGATGTATTCATTAATTTTCATAAAAACCATCAAAATATGATAACTTATGAAAAAAATGTAAAATAGAAAAATAAGCATCCGAAACTTACCTCTTTCTAATAAAAATGCTATAGTTTATACATAAATGAAAATATATAAGTTGAATATAAAAAAAAGTGATCATATAAAACTTCCATATTTTTATAACTAGAGTAAAATTAATGCTTAAAATCAAAAAGAACCCTAATCCCCAACATTACCCTCATCAATCAAAGCACTTATAAACCTCATTAAGGGGTTTGGGGTTTTGATTATAATCAATTAATAAAAATAAAAGTTATTGGCATTAATGAAGAATAAATCTATTAAAATAATCAGAATCAAGCAAAAGGAAGAATGAAGAATAGATCAAGAAACCAAGGAATATGAAACCAGAAATATGGGAATATCACAACAAGACGAAGGAATCTGGGAGAGTATAAGAGGTTAGATTTAACTACAGAGACAGAAGTAAAGATCAGGAGTCATTCTGGGTTATAAAAGAAAACTTTAGTAGAACACTACTCAACTAACATATGAGATTTTAGAGCAGACTTATGATTGGAGAATAAAACACAAGTAAGAAGATGAATGAGTCCAAGAATCAGAGAGATCGATTGGATAAACATGAAGACAACACAGTTTGCATTCAGGGAAACCAAATGGGTCTTAATGATCTAATCAACAAAACTGAAGTGAAATGCCAGGGTTTCGACAAGATAATCTACGTTAAAAAAGGTTGGAACGTCTTTATAACAAGAATTGGAACAAAATTGTAGGAGGACATTTGATTTGGAAAAATAATAAATAATTAATAATATAATAAATTATAATTCGTGGCAGTTAACTTTCTGGAACCCTGACAATATAGTACCTTGTTTGGAAGAGAATTCAAAATCAGTTGGACTTTACTATTGGGGGTACTCCTCTATCGCATTCCTGGAGCGAGATAACGCGTCTTTAATTTTGAAATTAAAATCAACTAAGCAAATCACCCAAAATTAAAGCCGTGTTATCTCGCTCCAAGAATGCTATAGAGGAGTACCCCCAATAGTAAAGTCCAACTGATTTTGAATTCTCTTCCAAACAAGGTACTTTATTGTCAGAGTTCCAGAAAGGTAACTATCACAAATTATATTTTATTATATTATTCATTATTTATTATTTTCATAAATCAAATGTATTCCAACAATAATATGCTGCCCAATAACTAGAACTAAGATTTGGAAAGCACTAGTAAATCGATTTGATGACAGAAATAGAGTTTAAAGAAATAGAGAGAGAGAGGAAAACCTATGCTCAGAAAAGGAATTTAAACACAAAAGGGAGATCATTGAGGAATGGAATCACTTTGACTTAATTCAGGAAACCACATCAGGGAAGACACCATGAATGCAATCTTAAGATTGATTAAGGAAAATAATTGAATTAGAATAACCAGGTCTTTTTAATATTTCCACAAATAGTTGTGAATGATAACGGAGTCCAGAGTTTGGAAAGAATCATTTGAACAAATAGTTAATGGAATGTTATGTAGAAACTAATAAAATATCCAAGGAATAATCCTACCAGTGAGCTGTAAGAGTAACATTAAGAATTGCAGGAACTTGGTAGTTCTAAAGTTAGAATTATAATCTAAGTTGCTTGAGATCTATGACTCCAAAAGACCAATTGGTAGCTTGGCAGTAATCTAGAAATTATTGAGACAACTTAACGAACTATTGGAGGGCATAGTAGTGAGAAAATATCAGGTAAAGAGAATCATAAGCTAGACGGAGAATCACCAAGTTACAAATACAGAGGACTGATAGTCATGGTCATGCTAACAAACAGCAACTTAGCAATGAAACTTAAAGAAGAACCGGTATTACAGATATTCGCTAACGATTTTGTGAACATGCACATATATTATTTAATGTTCAATTTAGAGCTTGGTTTTGTGAAAATGGAGATCTTAGGGTTAGGAATTGCTATCAAAGAGGAGAAATTAGAAAGAGACATGAAGATAAAATATAATTTCTTCTGGCAACAAGCTAACGAGGACATGTAAGCAAGATCAGTTAGTTTCAACTCATTAATTAATAGACTAGTTGGACATTTTAGTAATGTGAGAGGAAATAAATGCTCAGATTGAACAAGATCCCATGAAAAGGAAGACAGACTCACTGAAATGGTGGAAGTTTTCTCTGAAGTAGAAGGCTACTACCTCTTCTAAGGAACATCTAAGCATAATTTGGAGGATAAAGGAGCATCAAGTAATCCATTGAGCAAGATGCTATGGATTTCTTAAGACATATGAGGAGAAAAACAGAATCATAGGAAGGACAAGAAAGAGAATGAAGAGGAAAGTGAATAGATGAAAGAAAAACCATAAAACAAGAAGTGAGAGCGCGGTGAACCACAATAGTTATTGGATCTAGTACTCAGAGAAGCATTAGAATTTTACACTTTAAGTAATTATTCTACGCATTATAAATTATTATTATTATTAACCTTAAGTTACTTATTATTACAACTACTATTAGACTTGAATTAAATTAAATATAAAGAATTTTGAAAAACTAAAAAATTTAAGATTAAATATATAAAAATAAGAAATCAATTGTATTTTTAAATTAATAATACTAAATTAAAAATGTTGACATTTTTATATAAATTTTCTTTAAAAAAAATTGATATTCATTATTAATATTATTGAGCGAGTATATTTAAATGTAGAAATTTTAATTTAAATATTCACTTATAGTAAAAGACACTCTATATATTATGATGTTTTCTTTGATTAATTTTATTTATTAAATAATTTAAAAATTGAAATGAGTGAAAATATAATCATTAAATTTATGGCTAATCTTTAAGATACTGCAGCAAGATTCTTTTAATCTTAATAATTTTTTTTAGTCTAATTTATAAATGAATTCAACAAAATAAATTTAAATTCTCATTTTTATGATGGTACTAAAATCTAGCATAATATTATTATTGTTTATTGTTTAATTATTTATCTTCCGGTTGTCAGTATCTTCTAAAGCAGAAAATATATTTTCTAAATATATTCATCCAATAACCTCAATTCTTCCAATACAATGGCAATATTGTAAGCCAATTTTTCGTTAATAGCTGGCTAGATAGCCAAATTCACAGTTCAAGGAAGGCAGAACAACCTATAAAAAAAACAAATTTAAACAAAGAAACAAAACCTCATCTTTAGTCGAAATATTTAAGGGCATTCTTATAAAATAACTTTGTTCTTCGAATTCAAAGTATAGTTCATAATACCTATAATTTCTTACTTGTGACATTGAGATACCAGCATTTCATTGAACATATATAGTTTCTTTGACATTATTCTTTAATTTGTAGTTGATAATATGAAAACTCTCCTGGAACGAAACAACTTCATCCTCACATCACAGTCAGGAATTTTATATGTAAAGTAAATAAAGGTATATGTCACTAAGTATTTAAAAGTAGTTTTTGTGAACAAAGATTTTGTTGCAGCTAAATCAAAACTTTTTAAAAACTATATATACTTAGTTAATTATAGATGTAACAAGATTATATATTAAAATCTAGTAAAATTTTATGAAAAAAAGTAAAGTTTGGCACTTATAAATGAGTTGAGTAACTATTAAAGATCGTAATCTTAGATAAATGTACAGTCAAACATATTTAAGTTAATAATTAAATTGAATTCATGATTAATTTCAAAAATATATTTTCATTTAACAAATTGAGTTAAAACACTCAAGAATGATAAAGAGGATCCATTGATCTTTTTAAATTTAAATAAATAAATAAATTCAAAATATAGAAACTTTGAAGAATGTTTTTAAAATGCAAATATTTGCCAATATTTTGATAATAATTATATAAATTATTATCGAAGTGATTTTCAAACATACAGCTTCTTTTATAATTAAGACTATCAAGAAAAAAATACTATTTTTATTTAATGTTTTATTAATTAATAATTTACTATAATTAAATATTTTATAGTATATAATTTAAGACCTTAGAATTAAATTAATGGCATTTAAATTTCAATATAAATTTTTTTAACTGATCATTTATTATAACATTTGTAATGATATATATTTGCCGCTTAAATTATTATATATTTCTATAGTTAAATTCAATATAAATATATTACTAAACTAAAAATTATAAATATTATGTACTAAAACTTATATCTCGCTTAAAATATCTGCTATATTTATAAATTAGGGTAGTATTGTAATCTTGAAGTTTCTTGAAATTTTTATTAATTGCTGAACTTGTCCCATTATGATCGACTTTAAATTTATCATATCTGGATGAATTTTATATAGAATCTTAGTGTATTGTCGTGAAGCTGAAAATTCACTTGTCTTTAAAAAGAAGTTTAACTTACTTGCATATATTTAGCTAAGTTTCGTTGAATTTTATTATCATTGGAATGGCTACATGTGCTAATAATAATATTAAATAAGCTTTTAATTTGATATTTGTCGAATTTTCTTTAAACTTTCAGCATAATATTACCTTCAGTAATACTCTACCTTCATGATGCTACAACAGTAATTTAAGCCATATTCTAACATAAATTTGTTGAACGCTTCGAATTTTTTTAATAACTTTACTTCAACTGTTATATAACAATTTTTTAAGTAAATAATTACAATGTCGATGATTAAATAAGTTTACAAACCCTACATTACTAAAGTTTTTCCAACTACTAGTAACAGTACTCATAAAGAACGTCACAGCTAATGAACACAGCTGTGACTCAATTTCAGCAGACTACCATGACCATCTTAACAAAGTAGAAATCTATGTCAAATGCCTTCAAAAACACACATACTTCATGAAGAGTGACTTTTTTTAACTAATCACAACTAGATGTAAAGAACTCATTGCCACCAAACAACTCAAATTCTCAATCAATATCATGCACTTTGACACTTTCTTCAAGTTCAAAGATATGGGAGACACAGTCCAGATCCTACACTCTGGGCCCAAAAGAGGCAAGAAGAGAGGAAACAACAAGAGAAACTCAAGAGGAAAAGGAAGAAACAAAGGAGGAAAAAGAAGAAACAACAGAAGAAGATGAAACTCAGTATACAGGAGAGAATCTCCGACTTAATGACAGGGCTTGTCCCTTATTTGCACTAAAAAGCAAACGAGATCGGGGGTCCATAGAGACCTCAATGTGATTTAATATTATTATTATTATTATTATTAAATAAGTTATTATTAAAAGAATTGAGTTTCATTTTATAATCTTAACTTTCAAAAAATTTTAAAGATTTTCTTAAAATATTCAATATTGGTTTTTTAAGGTTTAAATAACATTTGATTCATCAGTTTTATTAAATACATTTCATAAAAATATTAGTTTTAGTCATTAATCATGAAATTACATTAAATTAATAGATAGTGCATTTCTATTAATTAAGTTAGATTCAAGTATATACAAAGCATCAATCAAATTATTACTGCTTTACTGTAAAAATGTCACTATTAAAATTGCGATTGAAAGAGAATTAGCGTAGGCATTCCTTTGTATTGTAGATTCAAGCATACATATAATTCTTAACATAAATGATTTTTAGTTGTTTAACATTAAAAGTTAACTTAACAAATAAATTAAACACTAATAAGTAATTTTATTTTAATATAGCATTTTTTCATTAGATCTACAAACTAAAACTATTACTGTCTTGCCTTGATTTTAGATTAATTTTGCTTTACTTTAATCAATCATTTACTTTTAGTTATTATCGATTAAGTTTAAGAAAAAGTTTAATGAAGTCACAATTAAACTCTTTAAGTTAAAAACAACCAAGTGTCGTAACTATCTATTTCTAAGTCAGTATTCTTCGCGTTACGAAGTCAACCATCACATCTGAAATATTACAAATAAAATTCTTTTATTATTTAAGTAATGATATTTAAATTACATTCTGTAAAATTTGTTTGAAAATTTAAGTTAATAAAATTCATGAAAAGTCAACTTTTTATTACAGCTTCTCATATATAAAACGACTAAACCAATTAAATGGTATGCTAGCCTCATAAGTCTATACCTTGAATTAAACTTGAATACATCTTCAAACCAACTATGCTCTCCAAGTCTTTCAGTGTTGACAGGTTGTCGTCTTCAAGTTGAGCATCTTCTATAATCTCTGCTAACCTTCCATTGTTCCTTCGTCTGTAAATTACCTTAAGAAGTGAGGATAGCTCTCGGAGTTTTAAGTTATGTTGTCTTTTGAGCCTTCCCCAAAATAAAGTCTACGACTCTGCTAATTGTTCAAACACAATGCCTCTCTGTTGACCTTAGCTTCTGCTCCCTCTTCCGATCATTTGGTATAATTATGTTTCAGATGTTACTAATGTAGCTAAAAGTACGATAGCATCAACTTTAAACTTTGTATCAACCCCTATACCGTATTCTTCAGGAAGAAAGAGTATTCCTTTGTCCTTTTCTTTAATACTTTCAAGGAAGTATGGATCAGATGCGAAGAATGAAGGAACTCCGAAATTTTACTTTTGTAGTGTTTCAATGTCCCCGCTATTTTCTTTTGAGAATATTATTATGAGAGGCGAGTTCTATTTATGTTGCTCTATTTGGTCTGCGACAGCTACCGATAATTTTTAATCTTTTTTTACACAAATAATCTGACAGCTGTCTTCTTCAATATTACCAGAGGCAACTTACTTCTCGGACAAGAACTTCATCTCAGATATGTTCTCAAAAACCTCTTGCAGAATGTATTTGTGGTAGCGAGTCTTCGTTGCAGAGAACATGAAAACAACTTTATTTGAGAAGGCCCATAAGCCAGTAAGCGATTTTCCAAGTGAGTAAAAGGGCTTTTTCTCAATGACACTATCGTACTCGTCAATTATCAAAACATCATCTTTAATTTGATGTTTATAATAAGATTCTATGTCCATGACTCTCAGGTTATCGATGACCACCCCTAACCTATCTTGTACCATACTTTTCAGCATAATGTTGGGCTCAACAATTGTCACTTGTTTGTTCTGAGTTGCATAATAACTTGCAAGCAAAGCTTGGACCCATGTTTTACCCGAGCCAGTGGGCATTTCAACAAGAGTAATTCTTGAATTGGAAGAAGACAGAGTTGCCGCAATCATCGATTAGTAAAATGAGTGAATATACTAGTCAGACTCACGACTCAAATTTTCAGATAATTTAAAATACTCTTCCAATGGTATTTGCTGCTTGAGACCCAGTGTTTAAGCTTTCTAATCAAAATACTACTGGCATGTCTCTTTTGAGGATTCTGATTTTCTATCAATCCCGTTTAAAATAAGTTTGTGTACCCCCTCATTTAAATCTTAGAGGGGTGCTTCGATGAAATTCTAGACCGTATGATAAGGTTAACATTTTAAACTTTGAAATATTTGTATTAGCTTTGACAAATCAAAGTCAACACTTTCTTTGCTCAGAACAAGCTCGCTTAATAACTACCGCTGATGAATTAATGAGAGAAGCTCATCTATTTAAGAACCTTAATTCTTATTCACTTTAAGTTTGGAAATAATTTTTGCGATTATTATCTAATCACTCAAATCATAGTTTTCAATTGTAGTAGCACCCTCTTCCAAAGAAACTTTTAGGGATGAGCAGAAATGAGGTCAGCAAATTCTTTTTAATAATTCTGCTCCACCAGATAGGTCGTTAGCATTTATTTACTTTCCTGAGATTTCAACAACTCAGCAATGCTGTTGGGCTTGATTGCAAGAGCCATAATTATTAGTCCTTTTGAGGCATCTAGACCTTAATCAAAATACTACAGCAATATAGATTAAAGGATCTCTAGTGATGAATCAATGTCGATATCTCCAAAAAATGTGAAATCCTTTGATTTTTCAACAAATGGCAAGTATCTTTTGAAAAGTAAGCCTCCCTCTTTGCCATAAGCAGGCACTGACTACACCATTAAGTAATATAACTTAAGAACCACCTCCGGCTAGCAATGTCCGAATGTTCCTAAAATGTCCGAATGTTGACGTCTATTGAGAAACTCTAAAATTTTAGGCAGATTTGTGCTTGCTGTATAATCTACAGCTTATCTAAAGAGTTCTTAGCTTTTTTGAATTGAACTCTTTACACTTTCAACCATAAGGCGCTAGAGGCTCAATGATGCAGAACTGTAGCCCAAAATGAGATCGTGTGCAAGCTATTCATCTTCATCCAGCAGTTCTTACTCTTTTGATGTTTAATCTATCTGTAGTTAATTACAGGGCTTTGAGTATTTTCTTTTTCTTTTAATCGAGGCTCAATGAAGGTCTTTAGTAGTCGAATCAGTCATTGATGCATTATCATCAATCGAAAGCAACTTGGCTCTTTTTACTTTTTGACGCTCAACCCTGATAAAATTTTGAATGTCTTCCTTGTTAACTCCTTTCAGAGGACCCTCAGTAATCTTTTCTATGTCATTCTTGACCATCCCAAAAGTTTTTGCAAATTCCAGCGTAAGAAGTTTAAGTTGATCTTTGGCTGCCTTAGTGATTTAGCTTTTTTGCTTTTAAATTATTTTGAATTATCATCTTTTTCTGACTTGCCCAGTGACAGAGTTACTATCATGCCAAGACTAGTCTGAAGAGCAGCTATCAACGATCGAGCTTGTAGGTGATTTAGCGTATTAAGGATGGTTTTCTAAAGCAAAACTATGAATGGAATGGATGTGCAACTTACCGCTATCAATCTCCATGAATAAAGTGCGGGTTTTTTTTTATTAAATAATTTGAAACTAATTATATTTAAGTGATAAATTAAGGAACTTATCCAAATACACGCTGTGATTTTATATCATAAAAAATTTTATCTTCTTAAATTCTTAAAATTCTAGTCTTAAACACTTATGGAGATAAAAACTAACTCTATATACTCAAATTTAGAAAATTCTAAGATGGTAATTTTTTTGTGATTAATCACAAATTCCCATAGTTTAGGCATTAATTGAGTGTTTTTTGTGATTAATCACAAATTTAAAAATGATTACTAATTTTTAATCACAAACTAAGAATTCTAAACATGTAATTTAAATACGTAATTGTATTATAAGAATTTATATATTAATTAGTACTATATTAGTTAGTTAATTTTAAACACATAAGTAAATCGTAGTTATGGAAATA
>ARYC01022858.1:0-10521 GCA_000711775.1 Oxytricha trifallax
TGAGGATATGATCTTACTTTTGTATAAAGGTAGAATTTAAACAGCTTATATAATTATTAATAGTATTTATAAAATGAGCGGCAACCTACTAAGAAAAGCGGCATTGCTTGGCATTAGCCAGCAGAAACTTTCTTTCATGAATCAAAAGAAAATTGATACTTGTGATGCCTCTACCTAATATGAACGTGAAATTCTCAAACCTTAGGTCTCAGACTTTGAATAACAATTCAGTTGTTAAATAGAAATGCAGAGCTAGGAAATTCAATGCGAAGTTCCAATAAAAATGGTTGAAGAGGAGGAAGAGAAAAAAGAAGTTAAAGCATTACATTTATGTGAAGAGTGTGAGAAGAACTTCACTTATAAATCTGCTCTTGAGTGTCATATCTTAGAGTAGCATTCTAACAAGCCTAAGCTCTATCTTAAGCATGATAAGATAGATGGAAAATATTTCTGCCCTTATTGCAATAAGCAATATAATCATTCAAGGGATTTAAAAGTTCACCTTTAAAACCATCATGGCAAGAAATTTGAAGTCATAGATCCTGAGACTGGTGAGGTCTTCCTTCAAAAAAGAAAGCCAAGAGACCCTTTAGAATACTTGGAACAAAGAGTTAAGAAAGAAAATAAGCTTATTAAAGCAGTGAGAAACCTTCCAGCTTCTGAGATAGTGAAAATCACTTTGAAGATACAAGCACTAAAGCTTACAATTTTAAATGTAATTGACATTAAAGAATGTAAAGAAAGTTATCTTATACTTGAGGACAAGTTTGAGAAAAAGGTCATTACTGATAAGCAGTTTATATACAAGATTTATCCATTCAACGACTTTAAATGCGATGATAAGTATCAAATGGAATTTGTCAATGATTACTAAGCTCTTACTAAAGCAAGGGATAGACAGTGCAGATTTATAATTATGCTCGATGCAATACTGTTTGCTCTAGATCATGTTGCTTTTCGCTCCCTCTATATTAAATGACATTAAGAGACTACATTTCAGATTAAAGAGTTCCAAAGTAGCTACCTCTTATTCTTACAAATGTTTGCAAATGCATAGAAGAGCTAGGGTATGTTCATAGAGACTTGAAGCCTGAGAATATTATGCTTGACTTTTCACCTCTCAGCGTAGTAATAATTGATTTCAATAGATCATAAAGAGTTGAAGCTTCAGGACTTGGCAACATTTATGGCACTACTGGATACTTCCCAGAAAGGGAGGACTGGAGAGATGGTGATATTAAGTGGGATGTATGGGCTCTAGCAGCAATTATTGCTGAATGCGATATGCCAAGAAATGATTACTATAGCTGTAAGAGAGAGAAAGATTCAAAGCAGAGAATACAGCACTATCTAGACTAGAATAAGATAAAAGGTAAAATGAAAGATATGGCTGAGCAGATTATCTTAAGACCAAACCACAGAGCAGAGCAAACAATAGACTAAATGATCAACTGGATAGGAGATATCAAATTTAGAAAATTAGCACATGATGCCAAGGTATAGTTTGAGTGAATAGTAAAAATAAAACCCCTCTAATACACACTACTATACATTACATTTAAACATTAAACCCCTACATAAACCCTATTAAAACCCTAATAAAGTATGCACTAATAGTCTACTTTTATCAATCAAAAACTCAATCAAACTACTGAAAGGTTTTTGGGGTTTTTATTGGGAGAACTAACACTTAGAGTAATTTCTACTTTCTACTTAATATTTGCAAAAATTTTGGCAGTACTATACCAAATTGGAGAAGTAAAGTGATTTTCATGATTGATAATGCCACTTATCATCGAAGTTAGCAACTTTTAAGAATAATAAGACTGCTTTAATTAAATATACTCTCTTTAGGTCCTTATCATTTTTAAATGGCTCCAATTGAAAAGTTTTTTTCAGTTGTTAAAAAGCAAGTTAATATTCAAGATCTCTAATTCAATATAAAATTATCACTAAAAATGATAGGAGAAGAAATGCAAAAAATTAACACTTTATGGGTTCCTGGAGCTTTCAAAAATTCTTACCTAATCTCTTAAATACTTGAATTTTCAAAGAATTTGAAAGATATTTAAATAATATTAATCACAATCATAAATACAAAATATAATTAATCAAATATTTATTAAAACCACAAAACCCTCTGAACTGTCTTTCAAAACCCTTTTGAAAAAACAAAAAGGGCCCCAGGGACGGCACTAGTGCCTTAATAAAAAAATCTGGGTTTATGTTGTTTGTTTAGTTTAAATGCAATAAGAAATTAACAATAGGCTCCAATTGTAAAATTGCTACTAAATTATTTTGATCAAGTTAAACTAAGAATTTTATTTTAATTCAATTTGGTTATCTGAAAATAGTTTTAATATGCTTTGATTAATAAGCCTTAGGGCAAAGTCATTTAATTAGTCAAATGGTAATTGATAAATATAAAAAATATTAATTGTTTTATTTTTAATTTAAATTAAGTTAATTATTACTCAAACTATTTTTCCATAATCCAAATATCTCATTCTGTATCACTAATTTAGTCTCCAACTGCAATGCCACCATCAATGATGTTATGGTCTCTTGCAAATAATTCCAAAATTTTTGCATTGGTGATTATTGCTTTAAGAATATGATAAAGCCTATCTGGTTTTCTAGATGCTTCTCTTCTCTAAGCTTTTATTATATTGGGGTAAGTGTGAAGAACATTATCGAAGTAGTTTTAGCCTTTTTTAGCTATTAAACAAATCTCATGCTGTTGATCAAAATAATATCCTGGACCTCCTGTAAAATTTCCGTTGTCATCGATTTTTTCCCATACTATCATGCTAATATAAGTAAATTTATGGTTCTTAAAAACTCAAGTCAAAATTCTAACTTTTTATTAGTCACCCAAAATCAAAGCAAACCATTTTTCTGAACAATTTCAAGAGTCATAAGTTCATTGTAAGATTTAACATCATAGGGTAGCTTTAGCATTGTATCTGCAAATGGTAAGTCAGCTATCACAACATCCGGATACTTTTCATAAAATTCGAAGTTGAGGAATTGAATATTCATTTTATCAAAGAGATTTAGTCTGTGAGCTGCATAAATTTTTGTAATTGTTGAAGGATCACTTTACATCTCTGTTTATGTTTCAACTTTTGCTTGAGCACACTTTTTCTTTCCCAGTTTAGCAATTTAATTTTTGAGAGCGGTATTTTCTATTTGCTATTCAGCAATTCTAATTCCGATTTCTTCATCTCTGGCTTTTAATTTTTTTTAAGTTCTTCAATTACTTTTTATTAATCGTGCATTTATTCTTATAATTCGCTTCTTTATTGTTTTATTTAACTTTACCCATATTACCCAGTGTGCTTAGAGATTCTGTGCTTTTTTAAGGAGTTGTAGCTTTTATGAGGCTTTAAACAAATCAACCAAGTAAAATCCTTGTTCTGTTCTATTTGATTCATTTGAGGAAGAGTTATACAAGAGATTTAATTTTATTTTGATAATTATTATTAATTCCTTATAAACGAAACTTAAGATAACAATAAACATTAAAACAAGAGGCAAAATAATAAAATCCTATCAGGGATTTTATCAGGTTATATTATTTCAATTAAAGAATATCAATTAATTAAAAATTAATTTCTGCAATTTTCACAATAATGGGTTTATAATGGAGCATATTGACTAAGTAATTTCCTCCTTAGATGAATTTTATTAGATCTTGCCCTTTATTATATAGTTTTCATATTTAAAAAAATCAAAGAATTTAATTTTTAAAGAATATTTTAAAATAAATTTAAATTTTAAATTTTAAATATAAATTCAATAAAGTAAAACCCATATACTTAATATAAGCTCAAAGCGAAAAACCATAAGTATAGAATAATAAATTATAGTCTTAAACCGAGAAAATTGAACTTTAGAGTTAAAATTTGAAGAGTGAGGTTTAAATCATTAAAGCTGAAACATAACAAATAAATATAAAATTTGATTCAATTTAAAGTGACATTAAAGAAACCAAGCAAGAAATTTTGGCAATAAAAGACGGTTTAGGAGGAAAATCAAATTTCTAATAAATAATAATGAGATTTTTACCCAATATAATTATTGATTTATTTTTTAGGAAAATCAACAGAAGCATTACAAAATCAATTGTTGATCCTTAATTAGCAGTTCGAAGTTTAAGATAACAAAATTGAAAAACTTAATAATAAACTTTCCGAGTTTATTGATGATTAAAAATTGCAAAATGCAGCAATAATCTAAGCAAAAATAATTTATCACATATTTCATTAATTTATTTATATTGTTTCAGGGAGTACTTTATATTTACTATAAAATAAATTATGAAAATTGAGATGAAATTAATTATTGATAATTAAAAATTAAAAATTTAAATTTCAGCAAATACTGTAAACTCTCTAGTATTGTTATAGTCTGAGTATGTAATGATATATTTTATAAAATACTTATTCAGAAAAGTTACTTAAAGATATTACTCAATTTTAAATTATAATCTATAAACATTTCTTATAAAGATTACTTTGATAATTATAAATAAACATTTTATATATTAGTTTAAAGTGTTGAATATTATTACTCCAAAAGAATTCCAAGCCTCCATTATGAGTTTAGGAGTAATGATTAATACTTATAAATGCAATTTGATTAATAATATAAAAATAATTATCAATATTAATTTTTTATATTTTAGCTCTGTATTTATTGTTTAAATTAATTGTCTTAAACAATTTTAATTAAATCAATTAAAAGCATTTTAATCTATAGGAGTAACTAAATATTTCATGATTATAGAATATTGTCAAAATGCTTTGACTTTTTTCTTATAGGTTTGATAATAACCATTAAGAGTTTTTATCATGCATTTAATATGTAATAAATTTAACTCTAAACTTAAATTTAATCATCTTGAAATATAATAAATTTTAAAATTCAATATAATTTTTACTTATTCATTTATCTAAAATAAAAAGCATTATATAGTAAATTTAATAAATCATTTAATTTAAAAATGTTCATTCTAAAATTGTTTAAATATTTTAAGTTTCTTATTCTATATTTGAAATATCTTATAGATAATCTAAATATATTTTACAAAGGGAGTATATCTCCTAATATTTAAAGGAAGTTGTGAAAGTCGTCGAGTAAAAATGTTGTAAAAATGGCAATTAAAATGAATTAATTTTTTCAATAGAAATATTTTGTAATTTTACTGATATAAAATTATTAATGAGGGGAGATGTCATGAATGACTCGATACAGACCTTGTGGAAGCAAATTAAATTTTATAATTGGGTATTATTGGACCCCATTTTTTAGGTGTGGGTACCTCAAGGTGAAAAAATATTCATTCTAAATTTAAAAATATTAATAATATTTCAAATGCTATATTAAGGATTGCTTGCAATTCTTTCTAATTTATATGTTTAAAATAGCTTTTAAATTCAAGTTTACTTTTAGTATAATCAATAATATTTTATTAAGATTGTTTAAAATAAAATCTTGCATTTTATTAATTTTATTAATATTTAATTATAGCTCTTAATTTCATTATTTTAACTTAAAAATTATCACCATATTTACTCCAAATATCAATATAAGATGATGTAGGAAATTTAATTTATTTGAGTATGATTATTAGTTAGAATAAAAATAACTTCTTAAAATGAAATAGTCTTTAGCCTAAACAGATAAAATGTACTTTTAGAATCTTCAAATTGATAAGTTTTGAATTAAATTAAAACTGTTAATCAGATATATAGTTTATATAGAGTTTGAAATGGTGATTTAATCATAGCCATTCTAATCTCTTCCCTTCAGCCCAGAGTCCTTTCTTAAACATTTTATTAAAATATATAAATGTTAAAGATTTATAAATTAATTTAACCACGCCAGAGCTAGCTGTGTATTCGCCTTCTCCGTGTTATTTTCCATTTTCCCATTTATATAAATATTATATTTATTGATATAAGGAAATGATGTAAATGATTTTTAAATAATTTAAAATAAAAGTGATTGACCTTTATATATCCTTCCATCTGACCAAGAATATATTCCAAACCCGTGTTTCTTGTCGTCCAAGTACTCTCCATCATACTTACGCCCGTCAGCCCAAGTATAAACTCCTTTGCCATGCTTTTTGTTATTAAGAAAAGTGCCATCGTATTGGCGTCCATCGATCCACTTGTACACCCCATAACCTTCTATGTTGTTGTCCACAAATTCTCCTTCGTAATTAGATCCGTCTGCCCATTAAAATTTACCTCTTCCGCTTCTCTTACCATAAGCATAATCACCATCGTAAATTGAACCATCCGGCCAAGTTTTTTTTATATAAAATTCTATTAAAGTCAATCATTTGATTTAATTATGAATAATTGAATATTATATCAAAGTTTCCAAACCCTTTCCGTGTTTTATATCATTAACCCAGCCACCCACATACTTGGTTCCATCTGCATGATTGTAAGTTCCTTGACCATTAAACTTGTCTTTTTCCCACTATCCAAGATATCTAAAATCAAATACTTAAATTTTAAATCTGATGAAGATGTTAAAATAACTGCATGTACAAATACAGCATATCCTTAGATAATTCACTGCACTCACTAAAATTGTACTAGTTTCTTATCGCAAAATAAAAAATCTTTAGAAACGAAGTTCATGATAATGAAATTATGGACAATAAATCTTTTGCTATAGCCAAAATTAAATTATTTATCTTGGGGCAAGTTTCCTGTTCCACATTTATTACTAAATTATTTTACAATAATTAATTAAGTAAGAAACATATACATCCCTATTTGAATTACCATAACTATGAAAAAACAAACTTTTTATATTTATCATTTAAAGGTTTATATTTTTATTTGACTAATTATATATTAAAAACACTGCTAAACTAAGTGTTTTATATAAATGACTAATGATATTTCATTAAAATTTGAATTTTATGAGGATAAAAATTGATATTGGATGCTAAACTTTAAATAATTATATTATATATGATGATTAAGATTTTTAGACATTTATAAATATTTATTATGCATGGGACAGAAAACTTCCGCCCCAATTTATTTATTTAAATTAAGAGAAAAGCATTAAATAGTGATGATTTTGATAATAACTTTTTCTCATTCTATTTAAAAGTTAATTTGATATTTTTATTTTCATTATTTTATTTTAAGTCAAGAGTTTTATCACCATCACTGCGAAGTAAAAGTCCATTGCCTTAAGACATGTCATCCAACCACTCTCCATGATATATTTGATTTTTAAAAAAATATATCACAATATATTAAACATTTATTTTTCTTACCTATACAACTCCACTTACTACCATAAATACCCTTTTTCATAATTAAAATTATCTTTACCTCAATCAAAATTCCTATTTCTCATGTTGATAAATTATCAAATTTATTATTTGAAAATTGTAAAAATATATTTAAATATCTTTTATATACTCTATTTATATATATATATATATATATTAAATGTACTAAACTTACAAGCAAACTTTAATCCTATATATATCTATTATTTTTTATTCCATTTATCAAATATATATTTTACTTTCATCAGTAAAATAATATTAACTAAGATTTTTAGAAAAAATTAAACAAAAATTATTTAATTATTTCGTTACCCATTGTTTAAAAAATTTATTTCTAAAATTAATTCTAACAACAAATTAAAATATTACAATTTTTATAAGATATTGTATATCTATAGTTTTATATTTAATATTAAATCCAAAATTGTACTTTTAACAATTGTTATGATAAAATTTAATTGTAAGTTCAGTAAATTTTTATTTTTTAATATTTACTGATTTTTAATTAATTTTTTAGATTAGTCATAATAAATTTGCTTAAAGTATTTTTAATACGGTTAGTATTAAATGCTTTTTCTATAAATTAAATACTTTTCATTTTATTTTATAAATATATAGTGCTTTTTGATGTTTTGAAATCTATTTATCTAAGATACCAATATTTAGTTCATAAATAATTATATTTTTATTGTTCTATTGCAATAGAAAACATGATTCTAAGAACTCTTAATCTGTGTATTTTATTGTATTAGAAACATATCTTCCTAAAAATTCAAATAAATCTTTTTACTTACAAGTTTGAATTTATTATATAATCAGCAAATATAACTAGTCAATGTTTATTATTTTCTCAAATTTTGCATTTGTTTTCTTAATCTTGTTTACTATTTTATATAATTTTACCTCACTAAATGAATTGAATAAAAATTTAGGTTAAAATAGCTAATTTAATCAGAAAATATTTCTATATTTTGGAATATATATTAACTAGTCTATTATTGATAGTCTATAATGAGCAGATTTAGAATTATGGATTTCAACACATAAAAATAAGGAGTTGGTTTTATAATATGAAATATCAATAAATTGATATATATTCTTTTTCATGATCCCTCAGTGATTATAAGTTGAAATTATTTATTCTTTTTGGTATATCTATAATTCATGATAAAAACATTACTCAAAATTACTAGGCATTTCCTAAGTTAATTTTTCATTATGAAAAAAAAATTATATTAATATTTTCTATTAATATTCAAAGATTTTTTAAGTTTTTTTAATGCAAACCTACCGTATGTTTTATTATACTTAAGTAGCATTAAATAAATAAAAAAATTCACTTTGAAAAGATACTAACTTTGTTCTAAATAATCATTCATTGTTAGATTAATTTTAAAGTAAACTTAGATTTCTTATTAATTTTAATCATCTTAAGCTATTATAATTGTTACTATATTTATTTAGTTATATTGTTTTTATTATTCTAATATAATTTTGATAAGAAAATGCTTGTAATAATTCATCAATATTTTCTCAATGTGTTTTTCCAAATAAATTACTACTAAGAATATATAGTATATAAACAGATTTTGGGTGTTGACGTCCGTGCCTCCCAGCACCGTCAGGGCCTCCTACCAACGTCAGGGCCTCCCAGTAACGTCAGGTTCTCCCAAAGGGCTTCTTGGCCTCCCAGTCACATCAGGGCCTCCCACCAACGTCAGGGCCTCCCACATTTTTTTAATCAATAACACAATGATAATTTTATAGAAATTTTAGAAATAAAATTTTTTTTATCATTAGTTTTACAGTTTCATAAAAAAAAGAAAAACTTTTTTTCCCTAAAATTTGGGTGAGTGCTCAAATACCAAACAAATAATAGAGAAAATAACATTGGTGTATTGTTAGTAATTTTTCTCTTTTTACGAATGTATTAATAGAGGTTTAAATTTTTTCAGAATCTTCCCCTTAGCAATTTGGTTAACATGCAGGTGTGTTACACAAAGGAGTATAAATTAACTTTTTTACATATTTAAGAAAACAATGTCGCGTTAAATTAATCTTCTAAACAATATAAATGCATATTTTTATAATTAATAACCTAGGATATTTATTAATGTATACAAAAAGTATATTGCTAAATAAAATATTTATCTAATTAAATGATAATTTAACATTTTAACTAATAGCTTATATCGATTTATTAAAGAATTAAGTAAAAAAAATATATATGGATATATGAATTTAAACTTAATTAAATGGTAATATTAAGGACAACTTACTAAACTTTTTTCATTATTTTAAGAATTAGTATTATGAATTTTTTATTTTCAATAATTTAAAGTATAATATAAATTACTTTTTAAACTGTAAACTAACTGTTTCACTTGAAACCTTAAGTTCAATAAACTTTCAATTATTTAACATATATCTATATTTACTATGATATTTTGTCGCTAAAGTCAGTTATTTAATCTTTGAAAATCATCATTAAAATTGTACAAACTAAAAACCTATATTTCAACTACCTGAAAAAATACGCATATATTAATATATGTACCATAAATTCATAAAATTCGGATGTTAATTAATGATAAATATTATTAATGTTTAATAGATCAAAAATAATAAAAAATATTCATTATAAATCGTTAATATAGAAGTTTTTGAGAGATTAACGCTAATTATTTTAGTAATTAGTTAAGTATTTAGCTTATTGTTAGTTTTAAAACAAATGATAAATGAATATAAACTTAAAATTAATGTATATCAATATAATGTTTAAAATTATAATTACTAGTTTCAGGAAAATATCAAAATTTCCTATGTTATTTGATTTATCAAAATTGAAGATACTAACTATTAAAATTTTAAGTGTAATGTGTAAATGTAAGCAAATAAATGAAAAGGTTTAAAGTATAGATATTTTAAAAATACACTATTTTTCAAAGGATAAACCTCTGTAAATAATAACATTATCTATAAGGTTCTAAATTAGAGAACAATTTTAGAATCTAACTAATTTTAGAAATAATGTTGTAATTAAAATTTATAAATTAAGATATCACTACTCAAAATATTGATCATACTTGCGATATGATTTTAAGTTTTTAAAAATAAAATTTAATAAAATATTGAGGAAATTTGGATCATTCTAAAAAATGAGAATAATTTATTAATAAAATAGATTT
>ARYC01022860.1:0-11127 GCA_000711775.1 Oxytricha trifallax
CAGATTAGAGATGTCGTTCGATTGAGAAAATTGAGGTTTTAAGTTTGTGCAGCTATTGAAATTATTTTATGTAAATTTCATAGGTTTCATATAAGGGTTCATAGTTTGTAGTCAAAATTAGCCAAAAGTCTTTACAAAAATTTGATATGTAGCGTTTATGAAAAAAACCTCTGAATTCTTCAATCGCACACTATACAGATTAGAGATGTCGTTCGATTGAGAAAATTGAGGTTTTAAGATTGTGCAGCTATTGAAATTATTTTATGTAAATTTCATAGGTTTCATATAAGGGTCCATAGTTTGTAGTCAAATTTAGCCAAAAGACTTTACAAAAATTCGATATGTAGCGTTTATGAAAAAAACCTCTGAATTCTTCAATCGCACACTATACAGATTAAAGATGTCGTTCGATTGAGAAAATTGAGATTTTAAGATTGTGCAGCTATTGAAAATATTTTATGTAAATTTCATAGGTTTCATATAAGGGTTCATAGTTTGTAGTCAAATTTAGCCAAAAGACTTTACAAAAATTCGATATGTAGCGTTTATGAAAAAAACCTCTGAATTCTCCAATCGCACACTATACAGATTAGAGATGTCGTTCGATTGAGAAAATTGAGGTTTTAAGTTTGCGCAGCTATTGAAATTATTTTATGTAAATTTCATAGGTTTCATATAAGGGTTCATAGTTTGTAGTCAAAATTAGCCAAAAGACTTTACAAAAATTTGATATGTAGCGTTTATGAAAAAAACCTCTGAATTCTTCAATCGCACACTATACAGATTAGAGATGTCGTTCGATTGAGAAAATTGAGGTTTTAAGATTGCGCAGCTATTGAAATTATTTTATGTAAATTTCATAGGTTTCATATAAGGGTCCATAGTTTGTAGTCAAATTTAGCCAAAATCTTTACACAAATTCGATATGCAGCGTTTAAGAAAAAAACCTCTGAATTCTTCAATCGCACACTATACAGATTAGAGATGTCGTTCGATTGAGAAAAGTGAGATTTTAAGTTTGTGCAGCTATTGAAATTATTTTATGTAAATTTCATAGGTTTCATATAAGGATTCATAGTTAGTAGTCAAAATAAGCCAAAAGACTTTACAAAAATTCGATATGCAGCGTTTATGAAAAAAACCTCTGAATCTTCAATCGCACACTATACAGATTAGAGATGTCGTTCGATTGAGAAAATTGAGGTTTTAAGTTTGTGCAGCTATTGATATATTTTTTTGCAATATCTATAAGCAAAGGTATTTCTTTAATAATACTTTAGACTATTATAAATATCAATTAGAATTTATTCTTGAAATTTTTTTACTTCTCAATTTATTAATAAATAAATTTTCTTTCCTACTATTATTTTCATTCAATTTGACTTTAATTATATTTCTATTTTTTATAATAATATATAAAATATTTAAAGTAAACTTATATATTATTTTTTTACTCCATTTAATTAATTCTTTCTTTCTATATTTCTATTAATGACTCCTGAGGTGTGCCGCTATACATTTTTTCTCTTTTTTTTGAAATTTTCTTAATGATTAAAACATCATAGTTCAATGTTACTTATTAAATAGATCGAAAATGATCTTTCTAAGGAATCTTTTGTAATCCATATCATTGTTATATTTCATAATGACAACGAAATAACTTTAAATATTGAATAAAATTTACAACTTTTTTCTCTATATTTTAGTATAATATATTTTTGATAGCTTATAAAACTATTATTGAGGAGGTCTAATGATTTTTTTGTTTCATTTATTAAAACATCTTCATGATGATATGAATAACTCAGGTAAGGGGTGGTAGTAACAATTAATCTAATGAGAATTATAATATTGATTTCAATTATTAATTAATAAACATGGAGCAGATATTTTTCATCTTTTGTGACTCCATTGCAATCGTCGACTTCGCAGGTACAAGGTAAGTTCTTTATTAATATTTCTGAAATCATTATTGTCTGTTGATTAGATAAATGGGTTCTTATAGGCTGGTCGACTGAAGGACCTGATCAGAACCAGGCCACATATGTGACGCCACCCCGCTCTTGGCGCTACTACCTTGGTGGAGGAGGACCTACAGATCATTCGCCGGTAACAAACCGTTGGCGGGTCTGGGTTCGAACCAGGCGTCCTCCTACTATGGGCAAGCTGCCACCCGCTTGCTGACCTGGTTCTGATCAACATCCTCATGATTTTATATTTTTAATCATTATATCAGTATTTAAATAAGTGAAATCACAAATATATTACACATAATATATAGTGAAGAAAAATTGTAATTTTTTTGGGTGCAAAAGATTCCTTGGAAAGGTCGTTTTCGACCTATTTAATACATAACATGAACTTTGATGTTATAATAATTTTAAAACATATCTTAAAAGTGATAAAAAATGTTTAGCGGCCCACCTCAAGTGGTATTGGTCCCCATATTTCATTGGAAAAATAACTTAGGAGGCAAATATTAATAAAAAAACATTAATAAGATCTATTTAAAAGATGTATTTTAGTATTTTCAATCAATAAAAGATGATAAATTCTTTGCACTATTAATTTTTTATCATTCAAAATTTTTTCTAAAAAATATTTTGATACTTTTTAATAAATAATTTACAATAAAAATATAATACTTTTTTATTTATAAAATTTAAAGTAAGTAAATAATTTTAAAAATACAAGTAGGAAAATTATAAATTGCATTTAATGATTTAAGAATTATGGCAACTTATAAAATTAAAATTAAAAAATTGTGAAAAAACAGTTGAAAGGAGAATAGGCAATTTAGTTTACTTATTAAAACTGTTTTGGGGTCAGAATTTCATGAAGTAAGTCAATTATTAAAAAGTAATTATTTTTATTATATACTAAAAAATATTTATTAAGGGTAGGTAATTTTTTGAGTTTATAGATATTTTTCTTCTTTTAAAATATTATTTTATTTTTTACTATTAAAACCACATAAATATTTTTGTTATTTACTTTGTAAGATATTTTGACCAAGCATATTGGGATTATTAATATAAAAATTTAGATTATTATTTGAAGAACAAGAAAATAAAAATTAATAATATTTTTTTTCTTTAAAAATATTAATCTATACAGCTTATTAATTTATTCAATATAAACTACATCATAATAATATAAAATATGTCAAACATGTTTTTATAACGAAGAAATTTCAGATATTTTAACAAGTGATATTATACAAAAATTTCTAGATATATTAAGATGTTTTCATCATTCTTCTCCTTAAACTTATTTAATTAGCAAAAAGATAAAGTACTTTATGATCATATTAAATACAAATTTGATTGAAAAATTCAAAAAATATAATCCACTTTTCTTTACTATAGAAGAAAGCTTTAATATTTCATTTGGAGTATTCTGATAAAGAATATCTCACCAATAATTATCATCAATATTTACAAGTGAAATGGTACTATTTTGTTTTCAGTCACACATTGATATATATAAATTATATTTCTAGTTGCATTTATATGTTATTTGATTTAATTTACTGTTAATGAGAATTGATATTAATTATAATAAAATTATCATAAATATAAATTATAGAGGTATAGTTTCCTGCACTTTTTATATTATATATAAATTCTAATAAATTTAAAATATTTTCAAAAATTTAATAATCTTTTGACTCCTTAAAATTAAGAGGATATTGATATATCATTTAAGTAGGTCAAGAAAATAGAAATCGAGTGTGTTAATAACAGAAATGAAAGAACTTTAAGAAAAATAATTGGATAATATATTGTAAGGAGTAGTACAATAATTACAGGTGGTTTCAAGGGGAGGATACGATAGGAGGAGTAGTACCTGGAGTCTAAATAATAAATAATAGAATTTAGAATACTTAGGATCATTTAATACTTAAGAAATATATAAATATAGTAATCAATTCCATGCTAACATACTTGAGAGCTCTAAGATGAATTTGTTATTCTCAAGAAATAGATAGTAAATAGATTCCATGCTATTGGAAATATTGATGTATTAGTTAATTAATTAATGATAATGATGATTATAATTATAACCATGAAATTAGTCCGGAAGTTCGTTAATTGTGATTGTAATGATTAATTTAATTAGAAATATTAAAAATTGTGTGCAAGAAACTTCCCTAATATTTTTATCAAAATATAGTGCAAAATAACCCTATATCCCTATAATTTTTATTAAACCTACAACTATTTTATTCAGAAAATTACGAAGTTTAATTTATTCAATAATTTTTTATGAATACTTATTAATTTACCCATATATGCTTTTAAATTGGTCAATACCTGAATCTATGAATTTATCATTATTTACATCCTGAATATTCCTAAATAATAAATAAAGATGTTTTAAAAGTTTAACAAACATTTATATAATATATTATAACAAGAATGTTATAAATTTATAACTATAAACTTTGAAAATTTTATCTAATAATTTATTTTTGTCAAGATATTACTTGAAAAAATTCAAAAATTTCTTTTTTTATCGATCTCAATATTGATTAATATCTTATTTACGATTTTAAAGTCGTGCTAATTGACTTTAAAAGATTTTATAGTTTTTTTAGACTTATAGGTAATATTATACAAATATTAATTCAGAGGTTCAGATCTCCCCCCATTTTTAAACTTAAATCAATAACACTATATTTCAATTTAACAAATCAAGAATCTATAATTTAAATAAGAGGTTGTAGGTTTTGATTGTTAAATAATAAAAATATTATAAATTTTTATATTAAACATTGAATTATTTCATTTATTTAATTTTAATAATATTTTCAACTAAATCAATCAATTAAATTTTAACCTTTATAGCATTCTATATTAATTATAAGAATTTTATATTATATATTTTTAACAATTTTATATGGATTAAATTTATACTCTTACTATAAAAAATAAATTTAAAAATATAGTTGCTTATTTTGAATATTAAATGAAAGAAATTCTGATTAACTTAATAAATTAATATTATATCTTAATAGAAAATCTACTATTTTAAATAACTTTTTTTATTAATGCAATTCAAATTAATTTTAATGATAATTTTCAAAAGCATATTTTACTTTAAGTTTCTCTTATTCTTACTAGAATTAAAATTAATTTGTAAAAAATTAATTAATTAGTGAGACCAATCCTAGCATATAAAATAATTTATATAACTATTAAGATTTGTTGGGCTATTTTGAATAGTTTATAGAGCAAGAAATAATATAAAAAATTGAAAAGCGAAAGAATAAAGAGCAAAATCGAAATGTCAATTATTCTATATGATAATCAATTTTTATAAATGTAAATGCATTAAAATTTTCTAAATTATATGCAAATGATATAATTTATAAACAAAATTCTCTATAATCAATGAATGAGATATATTAATTTTGTATTTATATTGAGCATAATTTATGTTTTTGTAACAAAACATATCTCGAAAGGAATATATAGAAATATATATAACGATAAGCTTTAGAATATTTTCAATTAAAGAATTTTCATTTTAGAATATCTTAAAAAGAGTTTAATAACATAAGATATTAATTTTAGATTATTTTATCCTATAAAGAGAAAATACAATAACTTATTAAATCAATTTTTATTAATTACTTTAAATATTTTACTTATTTAATTTCAATTCATAAAATTCAAAATAATGATATTTCTAAATGTTAAATAGGAAATGACTCATTCATTAATACTTATAGTTTTTCATGTTTAAATATCTTCCTCCCAAAAGTTTTATAAAATAAATTCTTCAAGTTTTTTTATATAAGATAATTATAAATAATATTTTAACTAAATATTAAAGTTTATATTGATTAGTCAATAAGTGTATATTTCAAATAAATGTGACATTATTCAAGATAAAAAAATTCAAATTTTTCCAAAAGGTTTATTTTTATAATATCGATCATAAATCATTGAAATTTAAAAATTATTTAAAATCATATTTAATATTATCAAATTATAATAAACTAAAATTAACTAAAAATGGGTTTATATATGAATTCCAAGATTAGACAAACAGGTGTATGAGGAACCAATCCACTCTGGCATTTTATGTTATAGGTAAGTATGAATTCCTAAAATTATCAACTATCACACTTAAATTTGATATTTTTAATTATTTTCGCTTGAAAAAATCTAGAATCTTCCAATAAATATGATTTTTAATTATACAAACTGTGATAAATAAGCAGCTAATCTCACACAAAATATTATACGTTATTTTTAATTATCCGAAAATTATTTGAAAATAAACTTATAAGTAGATTCTTTGTCAAACAAGAAATGAATCTGGAAATAAATAATATAAAAATAATAATTAAGCTAAAACAAATCATTAGCTAAAAGCTAATCAGATTATTCCCTAAAATTGCGTCATTTATTTAATCTATAAATGTCTTAGACATAATTTAATAATCAATTTAGTAATTATGTGCAGTTATTATACTTTGTATTTTTAAAAAATTCTTTTATATTTTATCAATAATTCAATAAAAACATCATAAATCCTTTTTTTTTTAAAAAATGTGTAAGTAGATTCTTGCAATTTATAATTGAATTATTATTTATTTTTAAAAATCTATAACTAAATAAAATCATGATACTTTTTAAATTTAATAAATAACAAATACATTGTAAGAGAATAATATTTGCGGGGGGGGAAGTTTCTTGCACTCGACTAAGTTTCCTGCACTGTTTTTTTCTTTATGTTAAATTTAATATAAATTAACAAATTTAATATTTTTATGACCCATTAAATATTCAGCATATTGTACATCATTGAAGTAGCTCAAGAAAATATAGTCTAACATTATATAGGCATGATAAGAAAAAGATAAATTGAATCAGAATTATAATAACAAATTGATAAAATATTTGGAATTACTATAGTAAAGAAATATAATATTCAAGAAAAAGAACTTAAAAATTTCAGATAAAAAATGTCAGAATTTTTGGAATCTAAAGAAATATTGACTATTGATTAATAAATTAAAGTATAATTATAGCAATGAAATTAGTCAGGAAATTGGTTGATAGTTGTTAATAAAAAGATTAATTTAATTTAAAAAAATTAAAAATTTAAAAAAAGTGCAGGAAACTTCCCTAAAATTTTTTTTTTATCATAAACCAGTGCAGGAAACTTCCCCCCCATATTTGCAAATAAAATTAAATTCATGAGATTTTCCACAAGACACATAAAAATAATATAGATAATTAAATTAATTATTAAATCTTTTTTTACTTTTGCTTAAATACATTTAATTTAGAAAATTGCAAATAAATTGAATAATTTATCTTTATTGATATTAACATTAGTGACTATAAATAATTTTAAATATAATGCCACTTTAAATTATCAACCAAAATCTAACTGCAAGTTTACAATTCTAGGAGTGTGATAATATTTATTTTTATAATTAAATTATTTTTAAAATTAGGACATTTTACTGGTGAACTCATATAAAACCCCAAAACATCTTCTGTAGTTTGATTGAGTTTTGATTGTTAAAAGGCTTCAGTTAAGCCATACTATATTAGAGTTTGAAAATGGTTTCTGTAGGAGCTGTAGGAGCTTAATATTTAAATATTAGTAATTTAAGTGAGTATAACAAGAGAGGTTTGAAGTCAGTTTATGACAGTGATTATATAGATTTATTGTTTTAGATGTGTGATGGATGTAATGAATATAGTGATCATCGCAAGCATATTATAAATTACATGTCTATTGCAAAACTGTTCTATAAATCACCAGCTACTGAAAGGTACCACTGATTATTAGTATTCAATTTAAAGGGATTGCATCTTAATTTTAAGCCTAAAAGACCCTTAAAATTTTAGTATCATCACATCAATTATCTTATTAATGATAAAACTCTTTAATACTAGGATCATTTTTTTCTCGCTTAAAGAGATGTGATTTTTCATCGTCAATATCATGAGCTTCATATCTCTGCATAATGCATAGCTAGCATAAATAAAATTAATGTAATATCTTTCAAGTTAGTCAATCGTATAAAGAGGTGATTAACTATATTCTTCAATTAAAAAGACAAATTTATTTTATATATTTGATAAAATGATACTATATTTAATATAAAATGAGTAAAAATTTATATAATATCATTATATTATATATAAATTAATAATTATTTATTAAAATATCAATAAATTTATTATTGATTAACTATAATTTAATAAATTTTACAATAAATTTACTATATTATTGTAGGAATACATTCGAAATTGGGAAATTAATTATATTTATATTATTAATACGTTAAAATCTTGGTAGTTAAATTTGGCCAATTTAAACGATCTTGGGCTCGTTTGATAGAGAATTCAAAATTAGCTGGACTTTATTATTGGCGGTACTATTTTGTTGCATCCCTGTAGTGAGATAACTTGAGTTTAATTAAACTCATCTAAATTCATTAAATTATACCCTCACATTAAACTCAAGTTATCTCACTCCAGGGATGCAATAAAATAGTACCGCAATAATAAAGTCCAGCTAATTTTGAATTCTCTATCAAACGAGCCCAAGATCGTTTAAATTGGCCAAATTTAACTGCCAAGAATTTAATGTATTAATAATTTAAATATAATTAATTTCCCAATTTTGAATGTATTCCGACAATATCTTAACAAAATTTTAAATAAGTCCAAGAACATGAAAAATAAGTTGCTTCATTCTACACGGAACCTCCAAAAATAACAAAAAAATGTATCATTGAAATAATATTTTGGCTTCACTTAATATTTACTAATAATTATTTAATAAATAAAATATTGATAAAACCGCATAACCCAGATCAAAACCTGAATAATATTAACAAAACCCAAAAACCATTTAAAAAACACCAAAAATAAAAAATAAAGTAAAAAAAATTATTAATAATGATGTTACAATTTAATAAAATCATTTAATGTATTAAATTTTAAAATGTTTACTAATAGGCAAAAAAAGTTTAAATAAATTGTTTTAAAGTATCATTTAGTCTAAATATTCATAATTTTTTTATTATTTGATAATAATAATAAAAAATTAATTATTTGTGGATACAATTTTGGTATTAGATTTTTTAATTATTTTCAATAAAATTACTTCCTTACAGATGGGTTTTCTATTACTTACAGATGGGTTTTCTATTACTTACAGATGGGTTTTCTATTACTTACAGATGGGTTTTCTATTACTAACAGGTGGGTTTTCTTTGGCTTACACTTGGGTTTTCTTTGGCTTACAGGTGGGTTTTCTTTGGCTTACAGGTGGGTTTTCTTTGGCTTACAGGTGGGTTTTCTTTGGCTTACAGGTGGGTTTTCTTTGGCTGACAGGTGGGTTTTCTTTGGGCTTACAGGTGGGTTTTCTTTGGCTTACAGGTGGGTTTTCTTTGGCTTACAGGTGGGTTTTTCTTTGGCTTACAGGTGGGTTTTCTTTGGCTTACAGGTGGGTTTTCTTTGGCTTACAGGTGGGTTTTCTTTGGCTTACAGGTGGGTTTTCTTTGGCTTACAGGTGGGTTTTCTTTGGCTTACAGGTGGGTTTTCTTTGGCTTACAGGTGGGTTTTCTTTGGCTTACAGGTGGGTTTTCTTTGGCTTACAGGTGGGTTTTCGTTGGCTTACAGGTGGGTTTTCGTTGGCTTACAGGTGGGTTTTCGTTGGCTTACAGGTGGGTTTTCGTTGGCTTACAGGTGGGTTTTCTTTGGCTTACAGGTGGGTTTTCTTTGGCTTACAGGTGGGTTTTCTTTGGCTTACAGGTGGGTTTTCTTTGGCTTACAGGTGGGTTTTCTTTGGCTTACAGGTGGGTTTGATGCGGCGTTTAGAGTACAGGGCGGTTTGTTTTCTTCGAGCAGATTGAGTGAAATGAATTTAAAATAAAAAGGGGAAGTAAAAAAAAGGTAAGAAATCGTGAAACTTTGGCTTTAAAAGGGTTTCCAATTAAGAAAAGGGTGTTGAAAAGAAAAAATAAAAAAAAAATTAAAAAAAAAAAAAAAAAAAAAAAAAAAAAAAAAAAAAAAAAAAAAAAAAAAAAAAAAAAAAAAATGGCCAAAAACGATGAAAAAAAAAAAAAAAAAAAAAAAAAATAAATCCAATTTTGCCATACCGGTTTTCAAAAAATAATTTTCAGAAAAAAAAATCTCAAAAAGTTTAAAATAAAAAAAAAAAAAAAAGTAATACTGTGACCCTACCGAGAAAGAACCTAAAAAAGAAGAGAATTTTACGGAGAAGATTAGTTAGAAAAGAAAATAAAAAAAAAATAAAAAATACGGTCTGGAGGATCTTCCGGAGAAAAAAGGTCCAAAAACATAATGAAAATCGAAATCTAGGGTACCCAGGCCGAGGCAAAAATTTTTAGGTCTCGGGAGTAGTCAGATCGTAAAATATGGATTGCGGAAAAAAAAGAAAAAAAGAAAAAAAAAAGAAGTACCTCGTTCCTCAGACTTCTAAAAAAAAAAAAAAAAAAAAAGGTTTCCCCCACACTCCCCCCCTACCCCTTCTCACCCTTCTCCCGTACCCGGCAGATCTTCGATCCAACCCGTGTTTTTCAAAAAAAAGTTATGCCAAAATGAAAAAAATATTTCGTTTATATAAATAATGTTTTTTGATAATAAAATTTTTTTTAGATTATTTTATATATAAGTTGGGTTCATTTTTTATAGTAATTTTTTTTTATCAGATCACCCAGAGACAAGGGGGTCCCAAAACCCAAAGGAAAGCCAAAAAAAACTGATTTCATTTTATAGAGTAAATTTTCATTTTATATAAGAAAACCCCAAAACCCAGATGAAAACCCAGATGAAAACCCAAGGAAAACCCTATGAAAACCCAAAGAATAATCATGAAAACCCGATGAAAACCCAATGAAAAACTAATGAATATTTATAAAAACCCAATAAATATTTATGAAAACCCAATGAATCATTTTGAAAACCCAATGAAAACCCTCATGTTTTTGGCTTTTGGCTTTGGGGTTTTGGGCAATAGGGGTCTCTGGGTTTTCTAGATAAAATGGGGTTTAGGGGTTTTGGGTTTTGGGGTTTTGGGGTTTGGTAATCTTTATGTTGCGGTTTTGGGGTTTTGGGGTTTTGG
>ARYC01022862.1:0-16858 GCA_000711775.1 Oxytricha trifallax
ATGCTCAACCATCTTAACATTATACTCCCATCGCAGCAGTCAGACAGCAAGTCAGCCAGAGGTTGGGCACTTATAGCACCATGGCTAGGAATCTCTCAATCACCAGGAATCCACCAAGAGGCAGCAGTTCTCGATGAGCTTCGTGGCAGCAATTACTAAGGATCAGCTGGTCTCCAGCCAAGTCATTGAGGGAGCATTCGATGCCGTGCTGTTCGAGAACTTCCTCTACCACACCCTGCGCCAGCTGCGCACTGACAAGGACCTAGGCCTGAAGAAGATCGTGCTGCTCATGGACAACGCAGTCATTCACAAGTACTCTGAAGTGTTGGAGACTGCGAGGAAGTTGAAGGTGACGGTGCTATTCAATGCCGAGTACTCACCCTGGCTCAACCCAATCGAGCAGCTGTTCTCATACATCAAGAGGCACCTCAGGCAGGAGCAGGCAGACAGCAAGTAAGTGTACTAATCATAAACTCTTTTAGGATTCACTTGGTTAAGAGACTCTCTCAGATCCTTAAAGCCATGACCAAGAGTGATGTCAACAAGCTCTGGGCGTTCAGCGTCAAGCAGTGGTGCACCACCATTAGACATGGGTTCGCATGAGTCAACCATCAATGACGATGAGTGGAGTCGCAGGTGCACTGGCACCAATCAAGACAAGCATCAATAGCAGTTGAACAGCTAAATTAATTGATTAAAACTTCCCTATTATATATCACGCTTTTAAGTTTAAGTTTAAACTAATCAATCCCCAACCTACTCAAACCTCTCTCACCTCCGCGCATTGCAGAGGTCAAGTCCACCAACACACCAACGATGGCCCAACTACTCGAGCTACCAATGATGACACCGATGGATCAAGGATGGAGCAATAGATTATAGGATCTAGAAGATGAGAATGGATTGCCGATTGGCATCAACTCAAGCCTATCGACGACGAATCGACATCAAGTGATCATGCCAGATCAACGCCAATTGACGGTGTCAAACGACCATGTAAATCATCGAATTCTTGCCAAACATCGAAATCAAGTGTTGGATTGTTGATGAAAAAATTTGGGTTTATATTATGCTGCTGAACACTATAACGATCAAACTTTTTAGTAAAATGCACGGCAACAACTAATGCTTTTTGATTATTGGTTATTATTATTGGTTTATTTTATTTCTATAATTTCCTATTTTTACGTATTTTATCAATAATCAAATAATGAATTATAAGTTAACAGATATTCTAAAAATCGAGTTAAAGCTAATTTAAATTCATTCCCTTGAAACTTAATATATACTTTTAATTAATATAAAATTGTGTCTGCTGGCCTTACCTTATTGTTGTTTGATTTATTTAAATCTATGTATATTCCAATAAATAGAAAAAATTTCATTTTTGAAAAGTAGCAAAAATATAACAAATTCTCTCATAATATAATACAAAGTTGTGGCTAAGACTCTCATAAAGTTATTTGGAAATAAAATATTTAACATTAGATGTTTGAAGTTGGGATTGGTAGTCGTCAGCATATACTTTAACAATTAATAACAAGAATATTTAAAAAAATATTATTTACTTACAAATATGAACAATAATATTGTAGGAATACAATCGATTTGGGAAAATGAATTTAAATTAAATTAATTAAATATTAAGATCTTGGCAGTTATCAAATCAAAGTCACTCAAAATTCAAATCTGAGTAGATCCTAAAGTAGATCCCACAATATTTGCTGGACTTTGCTATTGGCAATATTCCTGAATCGTTCCAGAAAGCGAGATATTTTGATTTTGAGCTAACTCCCAAAAATATTAAAAGGGGCTTTTCTCGCTTGGGCGATGAGATAAATTCATTCTAGCAATAGCAACCATTGTCTCATTTTTAATGCGCTATCCAATGTCCATAATTAAGCCAGGGTTTGGAGACATTTTCCAAAAACATAACTGATTAAAATTAATAATTAATTAATTTTAATTTTAATTAATTTTCCCAAATCGAATGTATTGCTACAATATTTTTTTATAATATTTGCAATTAATAGCAAAAAAAATGCATTTACATTAGGAAATTAGGGTTTAAAAATAGTTAAATGAGAGAGTGAGAATGAATGCAGATAATTGGTTTGGAGTTAATATTTTTAAAAGTTTTTAATCAATCATTTGGGGTTTTAATTAATAATGTACACTATTAAATAGAAAAGACAATAATTATTTTGAATTTTGAATCATTAAATGATAGTGATAAATTAAATACGATTTTTGGTTCTCTCAAAAATAAGAGAGGAGTCCTCAGCTAACACTAGTTTTTATTTTAAAATATAATATCAAATTTTTATATAGAACAATATATTATGGTATGATTTATACGCTGGAATTTAATAAATAAATTTTATTTTACCTATAATTTTTAGAATAAAATAATTCATAGATAGTAAATTGAAAATAGCAGTAATGAGAAATTAAGTTTAAAAATTGTTTTAATAATAAAAAATTGAATTTTATCTAAAGATCCAGTTAATTTAAATTATTGTAATTATAATTTTATTTTTTAATATCAGACAAAAAATTTCTATTATTGATAAAGTATCAAACAAAAAGGTAAAATGAGATAATTTCTAAAAATCAAATGTATTCTTTGTTATTTTAATTGTAATGTATAAGTAGCTAACTAATTTTAATCATAAATCACAAATTTAATAAATGGAGTGGAACGAAGTCAAGGCAAAGCCCAAGAATCAAAAGAATTCATAGCAAGATAACGACAACATCTCCAACGGTGTGCTTCAGGAAATCATTTGAGAACTGGTCTAGTTAAACAGACTTCGCTGCTCATGATTGTCAATCTAAAAATAAGCTAGCTAATGCCATCGCAGATTTCGACTATTTGAGAGATGATGACGAAGAAGAAATAAAGTACGAGAAAATTTCTCTGAATTGCGCTAAGCCGCACCAAAATGTTAGATTGGAAAAGGAGATGACTAAACTTGCTAAGGCTGTCAATGAGAAGACTGGAACAATTCTGGATATCGAATCAGGTGAAGCAGCATACAACTCAAATGTTATCAACAGGATAGAGAAAGTTCTCGGAGTTAAGATCCCAAGAGGCAGAGGTGGCCAAAAGTAGAAGAGACCAAATTAATTCTGAAACAACTCACAATAAAGCAAGGAACCACTATAGACTTTGTTGATGTTACTTATTAGTGTATATACATTTTGTCTTCTATAAGTAATTAATATTAGTTAGCTACTAATACATTACAGTTAAAATAACAAAGAATATATTTGATTTTTGAAATTATCTCATTTTACCTTTTTGTTTGATACTTTATCAATAATTAATCATGAAATCTCAATAATTTTAATAGTTTTTAATGCTTCAACTTGTGCTTTATTTTAAAATTTAATTTTTATTACTTTAAATTAAATTAACTCTAAAAAATATCATAAAATTGGATAAATTATCCACTATCATTAAATAATCAGAAGTAATTTACAGATTAAAAAGTTAGAGAAAGGGGGGGGGGAATTTCCTGCCCCAGAGGGAAATTCCCTGCCCTCTATGGAAGTTTCCTGCCTCGTTTAAAATTTATGTATTTTTATATATAAATTTATCTAAAAATTTTAATTATTTTATAAATATCACATTTGTAAATAAAAAACTTTTAGCATTCAAAATTAAGCCTTTAGACAATCAATATTTCTATTTTTCAATATGTATAGAGATTTTTAATTTGCATTTAATATTTAATCATAAATATTAAGATAGACAATTATGCAATCTTTTGATTTTTGCTATTAATTTTATAATTTAAATACACATATTTTATTAATTTGTAAGTGTTATAATCATTATTTTTATTAAAAAGATTTCAAGAATCATTTTATATAAATTTTGAAGCATATCTAGAGATAGATTGGAGAAAAAAAATTAAATTAAAAAAACTTAAAATTTAATGTAGAGCAAGAAGCTTCCCCCCAAAAGTTAATATGCCATTTAATTTTATGATTATTTTTAAGAAATTACTAATAAAGCAAGAAATACAATAAAAATAGAAAGAAATTAATTCCTTTATTTTACTAAATTATTTAATTAAATTTTAATTTATTCTATAATTTAATCTAGGTTTTTTTTAATTTATAAAAAAAACATTTTTAAATATGATTTTCCTTCTTAATTCAAAATATAAAATGAATATAATAAATTTATATAATTAGTTAACTCAATAGGCGATGGATCTGAGGTAGAAGAAATCGAGATAGTTTGGTAATGTTTCCAAGAAGAAGAGTCAAATCTATATTATAGTGTTAATTTAAACACGTAAATCATGAAATTTAAATTCTAAAATCAATTAATTTAATCTGAATTGATTAAGCACTATAGAATTCAACATTTTACTAAGTTGTTTCTTTATACAATAATTAAATGATAAATATTTGACTTTGAGCTATCTTAATAAATCCTGGTTATTTTTGAATAGAGTATAGATACAATGATAAAGGCGTTTTTAATTTACAATTACTTATTAATTAAATACTTTAAAACAAAAATGAAAAAAAAGAATACCAAATTATCTTACTCCATTTTTTAATTTCCTGTATCAACATTAATCATCCAAGAATAGTAAATATTGATTCTAATTAAAATAAGTTTTGTAATTTAAGGAGAATGTTGACAACTTCATTAAGGAAAAGATCACCAAAGCCTGGGAGAGCAATATTGAATTGTTCGGCAAGATATTTAGCAGACGTATACATCCAGCCTATGAGACTAGTGCTCATCACTCCTCCAGCTAGAGTTAAGTATTAGTAGATCATGGTGTTGCCACTGTAGGAGCCTGGTGTCTTTAATCAGAACCCATTACCCATTATAATAGACAATTTTTAAGTATTAAATGTGGAAATAAAAGGTGTGTAAGAGAATTTACAATTAAATTTTTAGGTTAAGTATCAAGACTTAGATTTTAATCTAATATATATTATTGCAAGACTTATTTTAACTAGTGTTTATATTTTATTAAGGACAATTTGATATAGGACAGTGTAATAGTATTTTATAAAAATCTAATGAGTGATTTAAACATAGGTTTTAATGATCTATAATAGCTTTTATTATTAAATATGATGATACTTAATTTATATAAAAGACTATTAATTATATATATATATATATACTTTAATAAGCTTTGAAGCTATTCAATAGTAAAAGATTCAATTAGAGTATTTATTTTACTCATAATATTCAAACCAAATTTTAAATTATTTAATTGATAAAAACAATATATATATATATTTCTTTTATAAACAGGTTTTTAAAATGTGGTGAACAAGTAAATATTAAAATTTTAAACTATATATTTATTTATTATACAATGTTTAATTGAAAGGTAAATTAAATCAAAATAAAAAAATTTAAAATAAAATAAAATCAGTTCAAATTAGGAAGTTTCTTAGTTCAGACCTAGACAAAATGCAAAAGATGATTAAAAATTGGCTCAACTTTATAATTGACACTACTATTTAACCGAATCGAAGGAAAGAGATAATCTAACTTTAATTTCGACACTAAAAATCAAGTAAAATAATCAAAAAGAAATTAAATTCAATTTTATTTCTATCTTTCAATGAAATTAAAAAGTATCTCAGATAGGAACGTAGACCTAATTTTTATCCTCTTTTGAGTAAATACCATATTTTTTAGGTTAGAAAAGGGAGTACTACTTAAATTTATATTAATTTTATTTGATTTTATATTTATTTATTTATTTTCAAAAATTAAGTCATAACTATAATAAACAATCAAAACTAAAACCCCCCTTAATAGTTGATTGACAAAAGAGGAAAATTAACGCATAATTTAATTGGATTTATATATGACCTTTTTAATATCTCAAACAAACATCAATATTGCTATACCATTTGTACAAAAATTGTTGAAATAATGATATTGAATGTAAATACAACCTCATCTGCATGAATGAACTTAATATTATTCTACAAAGCCTCTGCATTTAATCATGTATAAAATTTAACTTTGTCTTATAAAATGGAATTGTAAACTCGATAACTTTCTTATTGCGATTGACTGTCTAGTAAGTTATTCCATTTTATACATGAATGTTTGCTAAAGATGTGAAGCTCAGGAAATTGGCGATACAATATTACAGCTCTTTAAGCAAGAGATAAATGTTACCAGTACTTTATAGTCTTATCCTCTTATAAGATTGTCGACATAATGTTGCCAACATTTCTATAAGGCTTATAATTAAGCAATTTTATCTTTAAATTTAATGCTAATAGAAAACGAAGCTTCACTGTCGCAGGAGATTTGTGAAGTAGTCTAGCTATAGATGTCTAATTAAGAATAGGTTTGAGTTAATCATTATATTCTGCACATCCATATCTCAACTTAAACAGTTAATCTATACATTACTATCATAAAATTACTCAAATATTTGCAAATGCTCGCTTAGTACTAATTTTTAAACATTAACCCTCATAAAACTCAAATATAGTATACTTCGATTGTCATTTCTATCAATAAAAGACTCAATCAAACTTCTAATGGTTTTTGGGGTATTGAATCCGAAGAACAAGGAAAGTAAGCTTTAATAATTGAAGATCTATGCAGCATAAATTAAACACCACCTTAATTTGTGTCTAATTAATTCAGTGCTTTAAAATGGAAAACTATTTATTTCTATTTTTTGAAAAAAGTTACAAAAAGAACTAATATAAAAAACTTAATTAAAAATAAATAAGTATAAAGATTAAAAAATAAGTTGAAAAAAGAAATTTTTAAAAAAAAGACAATTAAATTCATAAAAAGGTTGATTAATATGTTTTTTTTATTTTTTCAATGGAAAGTAGTTTGCTCCTGTATAAATTACTTGCATTATATTACATTTAAGCGTTTTAGTATTGATTTAAGGCATCCATAGCATCAGTATATGTAACGGAGATCTTTTTATTTTTCTTACTAACAGTTTGCAATAAATTTAAAATCTCAATAATGATGCTTAATGCTTAATAAGTCGATTTTTAAACAAAATGTAAAAATATTTTATGCTTTTTGAATATTTTTTTTATAATTGCAAGTCTTTGAAATATGTCAATTTTAATTATAATCTGAAAATAAATAATTGTGTTCGGGAAGACTTAGAACTTATTGAGCAAGTGGGACTTAAGATGATGTATCTGATGTTCCTGAGGTGAATCTGTTTACAACGCCAAGCATGTAGTTGAATACAACGAGTAGTCTGAATGGGCTTGTGAATAAGTCTCCGAAGTAGTCTTAAGTATTTATAAGAATTGATTATATCTACGCACAAAATAAATTATTCATTAAATATACTATAAATAGGGGATTAATCATTTTAACTCTGACAAATGGGTAAAATGAAATTTAGAAATGATTTTAGAATGGTAAATCATTTTCTTGTGTAATTATAATTATTAAATTATCTTTGAAATCGTAATTATTAGGCAATCAGTAATTAAAATGTTGATTTTTTCTAATTTAATGGTAAACAGATTTGAAAATCATTTTATTTTTTCCCTTAATAAATGCTCTCAAATTAATTTGATCATCCACAGGATTCTAATAATTAAAGAATAATCCCTATCAGCTTTCTCATGATAAATATAATCTCAGATTTGAAGATATGATAAACAATTTTAATTAGGAGTAATGATTTAGGTCTCACAGCTTCATTTGAGGTGGCCAAATTATGACTGATTCAGCTTTTTTTAGGTCTATTTTCTTTTTACTCTGTAATTATAGCCTCATTTTGCTTGATTAAATAATAAAACTTTAATTCTTTTGTTTTACAATCTCACTTAACCCTGGATTAATTTAATCTTCCTAATTTTCAATTAAAATAATCATTTATAAATACTTAATCTTATAAAACTAGTTTATCTTCCATAATAATAAATAAAAAAATGGGTTCGGAACTTCTATTAATCAGAGATTCATTACCTCCCATAAATTAATGAAATTTGTTAGTCTTGGACTTTAGAGGAGGCATTGACCATAAGGTGTTGAAGGGCTTCTGTGTTCATGGTGTTTAAATATAAAATATGAATTCAAAATATATATATTTATGATTCTAATTAAATTTTTATGTATTTTACAGCTCAATAAAGATTAATTATTATATTGTAATGAAAGATTTAATTTAATATTTTATTTGAAAAAAAATTAGAAAATTTATAAAAATTTGGCAATATTGTAGGAATACATTCGAATTGGGGAAATTAATTAAAAGTATTTACATAATAAATCAAAATCGTGGCAGTGAAAGTTGACCAATTTGAACGATATTGGGCTCATTCGATTGAGAATTCAAAATTAGCTGGACTTTACTTTTGGCGCTACTATTTTATCGCATCTTTGGAGCGAGTTAACTCCACTTTAATTGGAGGTTGTAATCTAGTGAATTTAGAATCATTCAATTAAAGTGGAGGTAAACCGCTCCAAAGATGCGATAAAATAGTAGCACCAATAGTAAAGTCCAGCTAATTTTTGAATTCTCTATCGAATGAGCCCAATATCGTTCAAACTGGCCAACTTTCACTGCCACGATTTTGATTTATTATGTGTTTAATTTTTATTAATTTCCCTAATTCGAATGTATTCCTACAATAATAATAAGTAATAAATTATGATTTTTAGAAGTTAATCTAGGAGTCACTATATAAATATTAAATTTTAATTTTATCATGCCCTAGCAATATTCAAGTTTGAAACCAAGTAAACTTATTGAATACGCTTTATTATTTTTAAAGATATAGAGACAGGAATATAACAATTTTATAATTTAGCATCGATAATGCTAAAGTATAAATTGATTGGGAAAATAGTTAAAGCTAATATTAACATAAATCAAAGTAGTGGCAATTAAAGTTAGCAAAATTAAACGATCTTGGGCTCTTTCGATAGAGAATACAAATTTAGCTAGATTTTACTATTGGCGGTACTATTTTATCTCATGAGTAGAGCAATTTAACTTGACTTTTATATTATGAGATTTATTTAATTAATTTTAATTTCAATAATAAAGCAAGATTTTTCATTCTCATTAGATGCTTTAATTGAAGCACCAATAGTATTTTCAAGCAAATCTTTATTTTTTCTTGAATAAAATACTATTGTCTCGGTTTGATGAAATTATCTGCCATTAATAAGATTAGATTAATATTATATGTAGTTAATTTCACAAATCAATTTTGCTCTTACAATTCTATGCTAATTGATTTTCTATGAATACCCTTGTAATTTTCTATATATTTTTATTTATTTTTTCCCTTAGGTTAGAAAACACAATGATTTTATATTCCAATCGAGCTACCAACCAACCAACATAATTATATAAGTACCCAATTAAATTCCACTAACTGCATTTTAACCCAATACATTTTAAGGGATTATATTAAAATATTCTCAGTCAAATTGTAATCGAATTGATGAAAATTTTAATGTAAAAGCATTACAGATTCTATAAATCTTTTTCTACTATTTTCTCAACATTAATTTATCCTTATTCTTAATTGAATAATTCAATAGATTTAAAATAATTGAATAAGTGCTGATCAAAATAATAGTTATAAAATTAAATAATTATTATAATTCCTTGCATATATCGAGAATTTATAACTATTTATAAAAGAAGCTGTAAGAGCAAATTAAAGAAATTTAAATCAATTTATAAGTTAATTGCTTCGAGCTTAAAAATTTATAATTTAAAAATCTTATAATTATATCAGAATTTAATGATTAAACAAATTTAAATTTATTTTACAATTAGTAAATTGGAATAAAGGGTTTAAAATAAATATATTGATTTAATGCGAACATGTAAATAAAACAATGATACTCATCATATTTTAAATAAGTATAAAAAGCCTTAATCTGAAGAGGAAGTATCCTATACAAAAGAAAAAATTATTTTATTGTTATTAATATTATTAACTACTATAAAATAATTTAAGAACTAGTACCATTGTTTTAATAAGAATATGCTTTATTTCATTTTAAATTGATAAATATCTCTGATAACTTTTGTTCCAAACATTACCCAATTAGTATCTCATATCTTCTGAAATCGAATTCATCAATAAACTTTTGAGGCAATATATCAATTATATATTCTTCATAACTATTTGAGATTAAACAAGTGTTCTCTCTGTATTCATGTTGATTCCTAATATTGAGTGCAATTCTAATTAGAGTTTTGATTAAATTTAATTTAATCAAAACATACTTTTATAATAAAGAAAAGGAGTAAAACTTTATTTTCTTGAAGCTTATTAAAGATATATACATATTTTCTTAACAATTTATGAGTCATTAACATATCATTGTATTAAGCGATACTCTATGATGAGAAGAAAGCTTTCAAAACTAAAAGATTAAGTTAATTGAAATAACAAATTACCAAATGAATATATCACTAATCTCAAGGAGGATGCTATGAATGACAAAGAATTGATTGTCTAACTTCATATTAAGAAAAAACTCTCTAATAGGCCCCCAGAAAAGAGTTTCTTTTTTTGGTTCTTGGTACTTTAAAAGAGAATTATCTGAGAGAAAATAAAGAAGAAACTCACAAAAAGTTCAACTCCATCATGAAGAATTGAAAGGAATAAGTCGTTCTTGTAAGCGAGATCTGGTTTTAAGAGCTTAAAAACATCTATATTTCATAATTAAAATTTGATTCATAACTTTGTGGGGAAAAATCAGGAACTGGTATATTTTTATTTAAAGAGAATGCAAAAGTTCACAAAGAGAGAATGTCTCAAACCATTCAGAATGTGAGAAAGGATTTTATAAAGAATCTTAAAAACCTGATGAAATAAAAATATATTCCTGGGTGTTGGGTAAAAATGAAGCTTTGGCAGAGTAAAGTACAAGAAGTAGTTATTAAGTCTACTGTATTGATTATCAAATCATGCAAGAGATGATAAAGCAGTTATTTCTTATATGATTCTTGATTTTACTCTAAAAGAATTCAATTACATTAAATTTAATCTTACAAGGAACGGTTAATACAGGAGTTATTTTTATATCTTCATTAGATTTCTTGCCTTATGAAATGAGAAATTATCAACAATCAGTATGATATATTAATCTTGGAACTTCTCTCTATGCTTATGAAAGAATTTATTAAACTACACTCGTTAAAGAACAAGAGTTGATAACGTAACTTTTTAATGTCAGCGACTTCTAAAATATCAGCTAAATTGCGTGAGAGAAAACCTTCAATTTCTAATCATATATTTCTCTATATTATTTTAATTCTTGGGACAGAATTTCTTTAGGAAAGTGTTGAATGTAAACACAGCTTCATCAGCGTTAATAAGCTTGATGTTATTAGAAACAACTCTCTGCATTTAATCATTTATATATGATTTTAAATAGTTATATAAAATGGACTATTATAGTTTATCACTCTCTTAATGCAATTGAGCTTCTTTTTAAGAATTTCATTAAAGGAAACTCAGGAAATTGTTGATGGATTACCACAGGTCTTCAGGCGAAAGAGAAATGAGCCCAATATTTCAAAGTCTTATTATTCTCATTAGTATCAATTTGATGTTTCAAAATAATAGGTTTCATAGGCTTAGAATTAAGTTGATATCGACTAAAATCCTAAAGATAGTGTGACCTAATCGTAGCAGGGAATTTATGTACTAACCTTATTATAGTGTGTATTTATGAATAGTTTATTATATCATTGCATCCATTTCGCAACTTAAATAAATAGATTATTTTACCAAAACAAATATTGAGACCAAACTTCGTATATACTCACTTAAATTACTAATTTCTAAACTCTAATCCCCTACATAAACCCTCATAAAACCCCAAATAAGTATGCATTAATTGTCCCCTTAATTTAATAAAAATATCAATCAAATTACTGAAGGGGTTTGAGAATTTTGATTCCTAAAAAGCTTAATTATCGTCCTAAGATATCTAATATCTTCTTATTGTAGCTTTATTTCCTTTTTTGACATAATTTAGTTCAAATTATTGTTTATTTTATGATATTATATTTACTTACATAAAAGTTATCTTAAATAATTTATATAGCTCTCATTTGATAATTTATATATATATATAATATAATAGAATTTTATTTTTGAAAAATCTTCTTTTAATTTTAAATTTATAATTTCAATACTGAAAAGAAAAGTGAAATTTTTAAAAATTTATTCTATTTAAATAAATAATTCTATAATCGATTTGTGCTTTCTTATTGAAATTTGAATTCTAAATTTTCTTAATAATTTGAAATTGAATATTACATATTAGGCTTATAGAAAATTAAGGAATTCATTAAATATTGTAATTAACTTATTGTATAAATTAGAAATTAATAATTATTACGGATGGCGCTCGCAGAACCAATACAAAATCAGAAAAGCCCTAATCTTTTAAGTGGCAGTAATTCTGTTAGGTATGATACTATAAGTATTGCAGGAGGGAATTAATTATATTCAAATGCTGATATTATTGGAGGAATATATTGAATTTGAATAATAAATAGCAACTAAAATAGATAATTATAACTATCATAATAATCAATAAAATTTGATTATTTGATTTAGAATTATTTTAGTAGGGAATCAAAATTCACTAAACTTTACGATTGGCTGAATCAAATTATGCTCTCAACGATATACTTTATTTTTCTCATTCCTAAATGGAAATAATAATATAAAGCTTATAGCTCAAATGTTTTTAGTTTCTCTTCTTTTTAAGACAAAAATCTTCAATTTTTAGACAACTTTAATTGCATACTTATTTTAATATATGTTATCATTTTATTTTAAAATTGAAAAAAATAATCCTTTAGTATTGAGTTTCCGAAAGAACTTACTAGTTAAGATCATAGAAAGCTTGGCAACTATGACAATTGCAATTATTTAAATTAAAAGATTACACACAAAGGTAATTTAATAAAGTTAAATTCTTTTTAAATGAAAAAAATATTGCTGAAATATTATTGAATTAGAAAAATTAATTAAAATTAAATATAATATAAATCAAAACTATTGCAGTTAAAGTGGACTAGTTAGAACGATCTTGGGCTCTCATTCGATACAATAAAAAATTAGCTGGACTATTTTATTGTCTGTACTATTTTAACTCATCTTTGGAGTAAATTGACTTAATATTAATTGGAGTCATTATTTAATCCGTTATATGTATAGTTTAATGTATCCTGGTATAAGATAAAAAAGAACCCTTAAAATAAAGTCCACTTAATTTTTAATTTTCTATTGAATAAGACCAAGATTGTTCAAGTTTGGAAAATTAAAGAGCCATTAATTTTATTTATAATTATTATTTTTTTTAAAAAAAATAAATTTAATTTTTTCAATTAAATTTTACTTTTAAAATATTAATAAAATATGACAAAATAGAGAAGATTGGTGAGGGTACTTTTGGGTAAGTAAATTTAGATAAGTACTTAATTTCATTCAAATAGCTAAGTGTCTAAAGGGGAATATATCTATCCTGAGACAGGAGAGAAAAAATTGGTTGCTCTAAAAAAACTAAACATAATTAACGAAAAAGATGGTGTAAGTTCCAGAAAAGAATTATAATTATGGAATCTATCTTTTTTATACTTTGCTTGATATATACTCTTTAGTTTCCAATTACAGCACTAATAGAGATAAAATACTTGAAACCATTAAGCCAGCACTAAGAGAGATAAAATACTTGAAACAATTAAGCCATAAAAATGTTGTGAAAACTTGAAGATATCTTAGCTTCTAGACGTATGTTAATCTTTTTAAATTAATATTTATTCAGCAAGAAGAAGGAATAAGTTGAGAGGCAGCTTCTATTTAGTATTTGAGTATCTAAAATACGATTTACAAGGTTTAATCGACAAAAAGATTACTTTTGAGCTTTCTCATTTAAAATGCCTAATGACATAAATGCTTCATGGCTTGATATACTTACATCAACAGAAAGTTATGCATCGAGATATTAAAGGCGCAAATATCTTGATTTCTTCGAACGGAGTAGCAAAAATTAGAGATTTTGGTTTGCCTAGAATATATTACCCGGGGAATAAGCAAGCTTAATATACTAATAGAGTAGTGACTTTATGGTATAGGACTCCTGAGCTACTACTACTAGGAGCAAGAAATTACTCAGATACTCTTGATACTTGGTCAATGTGCTGCGTTTTTGCTGAGATGGTATTACAACATGTTCTATTTCCTAGAGACAAGGAAGAAAAACAGGTTGAGCTAATATATGATAAGTGTGGAAGTGTAGATGAAAAAAATTGGCCTGGAGTCACAGATTTGAAAGCTTTCAAAGAGTTTGGTCCTAAGAAAAAGTAACCAAGGAAAATTAAGGAATATCTAATGATTTAGAGTAAGGGAAAGTAAGTTTTTATTACTCAAAAAAATTTAGCATTTAAATCAGGATAAATGAGAGTTTAGCTGACTTGATTGATCATATGCTAACTATGGATCCACGAAAGAGGTATACCGCAATTTAAGCTTTAAATCATCATTTTTTTACCGAAGAACCAGTGGCTCGCAAAATTAATGAATAAAAAAACTAACTATAATTACAATAATATGAGTCTACCATTACCTGAAGAGGACTATCATGAGTTTATAGTGAAAAGTGAAAAGAAGCAAAAAGTAACCTTTAAAAAGAAATTTGCTTCTATAAACAGTAATACGTCATAAACGATCCACTAACAAATAATATTTGGAAACTCTCCATGGAAAATGTTAATGCAAAGAAGTTTGTAAATTTGATCTAACCAGCACTTATTCCAGCAGAAGAATAGTAGAAACTTTAGGAATTATAGCAGTAATAATTACACATAAAATAAAATGAGCACAATCCTGCTAACAGGAACTTCTACAGGGCGACTATTAAAATAGGAGTTATCAACATATATACAGTCACGGAGAAGACCATCCTAATATTTACAATAACAATAACACTTATCATAACAACAAGTACCAAGATTTTCACAACAAAGACTTTAGATATCATCAAGGCCATCCATTAAATTAGGGTCTCATAAAAGATACTTAGGAAAGACTCTAAAATTCTTAAGTATAGAGATAGAGTGATGAACTAAATAGTGAAGTCGACAAATTAGTTCAAAAAGATTTTTCTATCTAAATAACAGATTTAAAAATTCCTGAAGAATAAAGTGAAATAAAGCTTTAATAAGAAATGTAAGCAACAGAGAAAAAAGAAGATTCTCAATACTACAACCGACATTACAGACCGGAGTATGATATCAGAAATAAAAGGGACGGGATTGAAGGAATTCAATAAAATGAGTCTGAAGGAGGTCGGTTTTCTACAAGAGGATATGGCAGAGGCTATTAGAACTACAAAGACAGAGATAGATAATTTTAGAATGATAGATATCGTAATTATAGAGATAATAAATCGAAAGTTGAGTTGAGAGATTCAAATAATTAAGAAAGAGTTTTATCTGGCTCAAGAGATAGAAAACACTTTGAGGGTAAATAATGAGATAATCAACATTCTTATTTTCAACAAAAAAGAGATAGGCACTTATATAGAGATCATGTTTCATCTAAAATTAATAAAAAATACAGTAGAAGTAGATTTAGATCATACGAACGAAGAGCCAAGAAGTCATTTTCACCATCTTCCTCATCTTCTCATTATTCTTCAAAAAGTAGAGCTTCTAAAGATAAACCTCAATCCAGAAAGATTTCGTCTAATTTTGGCAAAAAAGAAAGAAGTGATAAAAAGCAAGAAAAATCTTTAGAAAAATAATAAGAGATAGTTTCTAACATAGAAGAGATATCGATTCGTCAGCAAAAGATATAGAAGAAAGAAAACAGCCCATTGCAAGTAAAACCGATAACTTACGAAAGAATGAAAATATAAGTATAAAATGTGATGATAAATTACTATTAGATAGCTACAATAAGGCTAGTGTTTAAAAAGACCAAAGATAGAGTATTGTTCAATATAGAACAAATGAAATAGGGGAATTTTTATTAAAATAAAAAATTGATGAATTTATTGGTTAAATATGCCCACTTAGAGATGATAAGTCAATTATTGATCACAAAAGAAGTAGATTCCATGAATATATGGAGAGAAATAGTTAGTAAGCTCGAGAAGAAAAAGACAGATAAAACCTTAAGCAATCTGTTGCATATAATGAGAGAAGAGATTTCGATATAGATAGATCAAACCCAAATAAATTTAGAGAGAGTAGGTCACAATTTTAAGAACCACCAACAATAACTGCTGAAAAAAACTTATTAAGTTCCAATCAGCTCAAAGGCCTCATTGAAAGACTTAGATCTAAGTGTAAATAGCATTCAAAACCCCAAAACCCCTTAGTGAGGTTTATAAGTGCTTTGATTTGTAGGGTATAGTTGGGGTCTTATTGGGGTTAGTAGAGAAATTAGGCCAATTTGCAAAATAAGAAATAGAAATTAGCGAAATTTAGGGTCTATATATGATCAGAAATATTTAGATTTACGCTTAAGCTAAGGTATGGTACGAGTATTAATATAGATTAAGTCAAACCAGTACTGAATTATGAAGCTATAGCAAAGCACTTACACAAAAGTGCCTCTACTGTTAGGTATCACTGCATGTTAGCTGTTTAACATTTCAATTCAGGCACTTGAAAGCATCCTGCAACAAAATAAAAGTTCTCACAGCACCATATTGACTGCCTCTGCGACTCGAAGACTTTGAAGTATTGGGCACACTTTCCATTAGACTAGCGAGCTGTGATGTTTCATCGTAAGTTTCCTGATATGTGTATCTCTCCTTAGACTATAGCCAATATTTATAGAAGAAATGGTATTACTTTCA
>ARYC01022864.1:0-14142 GCA_000711775.1 Oxytricha trifallax
AAAACGAGACCCCATCTCCCATCCTAACTAGACCCCCCCTCCCACCTCAACAACATCCCTATTCATATGAAAATTTTTATTCTCATGTCTATATCATTTTCCTTCATGATATCTTGATCTCATAATATTTTTTATTGATAAAATATATCATTTTAATAAAAAAATAATTTTCCAACAAATCAAAGCTACTCTTTATTAATTTTCTTATTTAACAACTTTACTATGTCCGTCATCTTTTTTATTGAGATGCTCCCATAGGAATTAATTAAAGTATATTTCCATTTGACTGGATAATAATAAAAATTTGTGAGCCAAATAATCATATAACTTTATATTTTTAAAAAAAAGTTGTAATCACTTTATTAATCTATATTAGAAATATGATTGATTTTAAAAATAGATTTTTTCCAATTTTCTATAATTGTTACTAATAACATTTTTATAGAAATTAATAGTTATGGAAGAAATTCATTTGAAAGAATATTAAAATAGAACCTTTTTTAAACATATAATAAAAATAAGTTTATAAAGGGACTGATTTAAATCTAATCAACTACTTTATTTATTTATAGATAGTTATTTTGAAAATAATAAAATTTTTTTAAATAGGTTCTATTTTAATATTCTATCAAATGAATTTTTTCCATAACTATTAATTTCTATAAAAATGTTATTAGTAATAATTATAGAAAATTGGAAGAATTTATTATTAAAATCAATCATATTTCTAATATAGATTAATAAAGTGATTACAACTTTTTTTAAATATAAAGTTATATGAGTTTGTTGGCTCATAAATTTTAATATATTATCGAGTCAAATGGAAATATACTTTTAATTAATTTCCTACTGGAGCATCTCAATAAAAACGATGACGGACGGTAGTGAAAGTTGTTAAATAAGAAAATTAATAAAGAGTAGCTTTGATTTGTTGGAAAGATATTTTTTTTAAAAAATGATATATTTTATCAATAAAAAAAATTATGAGATCAAGATGTCATGAAGGAAAATGATATATACATGAGAATCAAAATTTTCATATGAATAGGGATGTTGTTGAGGTGGGTAGGGGGCCTCGTTAGGGTGGGAGGGGATCTCGTTTTAGCCTGGGAGGGGGGTAGACGAGGGGGGGTCTCGGTGGAAACTTAAGAACTTACCTTGCTGTAACAGATATCTATAAAGGTCCTCTTTACTTCGAAATTTTCCTATTAAATCTTGAGATTAAATTCTCTTCATTGCATCATTCATAGGCTCCATCTTGTTTCCTCTTTCTATAAATGTTAATGAAATTTAAAATTATGGATATCCTTTCTAAGTTTATTAAAATCTTACTACTAAATAGGAGGACCTACTGGAGGTCAACCTTGAAAAGATATGCGGAGAAGCATTGAAAAACTTGCTCCAAGTTTCACAGATTGATTTCCAATTTTATCATTCTATCTCCATTAAATTGCTCCTAATAATGTTTAATTATTTTAGGAGGTCCTCCAAATTAAGTTTAAACTTTATTAGGAGTTAAAATTTAAGGTTAAAACTTAATTAGGAGCATATTAAATTAAAAAATGTTTAATAACTTTACCTCCAAATTAAGTTCAAACTTGATTTGGAGGAACTCCTAGAGAAACAAAACTTCATTAGGAGTATTTTAATTTACTAAAATGTATAAAATTCTCATAAAATATGTCAACTTACAGTCTTTTATGGTTAGTTCATTTTCTTACCTCTCAGCAAAGAAATTACCAAAGTGTCTTATACTCTACTATAATAGTTTATCTCAGCAGATTTTATCATTATTATAATAAAATATATATAAAAACTGAAATGAGCGCTAAACTGATAAGAAGAGCGGCATTACTTGGATCAAGCCAATAAAAGTTATCATTCCAGCAACCAAGAAAAGTAGTGACCAGAGACGCTTGTTATCAGTGGGAGCCTACTTATGAATACTTTGACCAGTCTAGCTTTGAGATTTAAATATAAGTTAAGCAGAAGGTTATCAAAGAAGCTGTGCAAATTGAGGAGGAGGTTAAACAACCCGCCATAGAGCATTAATAAATACCAACTAAAGTTGACTATTAATGCAAAGAATGCAATAAAGTTTTCCCTTAAAAGTCAACTTATAAGAGACACTTGAGAGATATACACAACGATATGCCAAGGTTATATCTCAAGCATAAAAAGAAAGATAGGAAGTATGTTTGTGAGTTCTGTGAGAAGCCATATTCTCATACTAGAGACCCATATTCTCATACTAGAGACCTCAAAGTGCACTTAAAGAAAAAGCACAATTAAAGTTTTGTCTTTATTCATGAACCTACTGGTAATAAATTCCTTTAAAAGAGAAGATCAAGAAACCCAGTGTAGTCTCTTAGAGTTGAAGTTTAGAAGTAAGTAAAAATGAAGACAGTCAAGAATTTTCCAGTGTCTGAGATCAATAAAATCATGGTTAAAATTGAGACAATAAAGATTCCTATATTAAAAATTATTGACTTAGATTCTTGCCTAGAAAGCTACCATACTCTTGAAGATAAAATTGAAAAGAGAGTAATTACTGATGACTAATATGCTTACAAGATATATCCTTTCAATTACTTCCCCTTGCTGATCACAAGTTCCAAATGGAATTTGCTAATGAGTATTATGCTCTTTAAAAGGCAAAGTTAAATGAGTGCAAGCATATCATCTAGCTTGATGCTATTTTATGGTAAAGATCATGTAGCCTTCAGGCTTCCTTTACTTGAAATGACTTACAGAGAATTCTTATCTGACAATAGATGTCAGAGATAAATTGGTTAGTTAGTATAGCAGATAGTTGAGGGGATTGAAGAGCTTCACGAGCTTGGTTATGTTCATAGAGACTTAAAGCCAGAGAACATCATGATAAACTTTCAGCCTCTTAGAGTTTATATTATTGACTTCAACGAGTTAAAAGAGTGCAAGCCTCTGCATAAGGAAATGTATACGGCACTCCTGGATATTTCCCAGAGAGAGAAGATTGGAGAGATGGAGACACTTAATGGGATATCTGGGCTCTAGCAGTAATAATAATAGAGAGCGACATGCCAAGAAATGATTACTTTAGCTGCAGGGATGAGAGAGATTCTAAGCAGAGAATCAAACAATATCTCGAGAAAAATAAAATGAATGGAGGTCTCAGAGAACTTGCATACTCAACTATTATCAAGCCAAGCTAAGAGAACTAATAAACAATAGAAACAATCATACATCAACTAAGAAAGATAAAATTCAGAGAACTGCCACATGACTCTAAGCTTATGTTTGTGTGAAATATTTAAAAAAATCACTTGTTATACTCACTTAAATTACTAACATTTAAACATTAAACCCCTACATAAACCCTATTAAAACCCTAATAAAGTATGAACTAATAGCCTACTTTTATCAATCAAAAACTCAATCAAACTACTGAAAGCGTTTTGGGGTTTTGAATGTACAGAATGAAATTTAGTTGATTAAGAGAGAAGCAATTATTATTTACAATTATTATTAATTATATACGCTTGTAAAATGGTAGTATGTGTTGAATCATCATAATCTCTTATACTTGGCATTTTCTTCCTCCACATAGGTGTTTTTTTTGTTGTTGCAGCGGTTGGCTCGTCCACCAGCAAGTCTTTGTCCCCGTCCTCGATCTCTCGTTATTGAAAGTAGATGGCCAGCTCGACCTCATTGAAAGGGAACTTCTCATTATGTCACTTCATTTAACTCGTGAACTTGGCCTTCATCATCCTTGCCTCGAATGACTTTTAGTCAAGCTCATTCATTTTGTCAAACGGGAGCTGGTTTGACATTGCTATCACCTGGCACTTCTCAAATCCCACTATGGGGCTCTTTTAGTTTAGATTTACTTGACACCCCTCACCTTCAAAGAATCACTTCAAGTCGTCTATCTTTTCTGAGTCGAGATATAGGTCCCTCTTGAATTCGTCCATGATCACGATCTACGGTTCTAATATTGATTTGCTATGGTCCACGCAAAAGTTGCGATTAAGTATCCTAAAGTCCTTTAGCTCCTTAAATGTTCTAGAGATCCTGCCTTATGATTTTGAAAATATTCTTGGGGCTGTTCAGCTTTCATATTTTAAATTATTAATTATTAATTACATATTTAGAAATCAACTAAATTTCATTCTCTACATTATGCTTTAAAAAAAACTAATCTCCCAAAACTGTACATTGTACAATTTGTACAGAAATTAGGTACGCCTTAATATTTCAAAAACTAATTTCTAAGAACTGTACATTGTACAATTTGTACGATTCGTCATAATTAATTATTATTAACTGAATTAAAATTAAAAATGTAATAGATCTAATTTGATTTGAAGGTTGATCTAATTAGTGGCAGTTAATATTTAATACACTTACTGTTATATTTAATTTCACATTTTCCCAATTTAAATGTATTTTTACAATAGTTATTGGAAATACTCTTATTCTTTAGAAAATCTAGTCTTTTCCTCTTATGTAGCTATAGAGATAATAACTAAAACGATGACAATAATTTTTATTTTTACTTAATATATCAATTTAAAATGATTATCAAAGCTAAATTTTTCATAAACGGCTACAATCTTGCGTATCTCTTGCTGTTTTTTATTTAAAATAAAAAGTTTGTTAATTGTAAATGAAAATGTGCTTCAAACGTTCTCTATATATTATTTAAAATTTGAGTATTAATGCTATATTTTTGATATTTATAGGGTGTGAATCAAAGTTAATCTTCTGATTTTAACTGTTTATTAAACCCTGTTATTTAAAATTAACTGAGAAATTTAGATATTGTGGCTATATAGCCTGATTATTAATTTATTTTAATTTTATTTAAAGTAAAATAATTTGTTTACTTTAATTTTTTATAACTAATAAATGTCTAAAAAATTTTTTTACCATAATTTTAGACTTAAAAATTGATCTTAGTCCAACTATTTTCCAGATTAATGTATTGTCTTCAAATAGAGTTTATATAGTAGATTGACTTTATTAATTTCTCTAAACTTTCCCATACAATTTCTACTATAATATTTTAAAACCCTTCTATTCAAACTAAATACATAAACCCCGATTTTTTTATTTAGGCACTAGTGCCGTCCTTGGAGCCCTTTTTACAAACTCAAAAGGGTTTTGAAAACATTTTTTAGAATATATTTTAATTATTCGTTAATTAAACTAAGTTTTTGTGAGTGTAATTAATATTAATTTAATCTCTATCAAAAAACTTTTAATTTCAGGTATTTTAGAGATTTCGTCAAAGAAAACTAATATATTGAAATTATAACAGAGTAAAACATAGTAAAAATTAATCTAGCTTATCTATCATTCAACTTAAAGACTTATTAAAAAATAATATTTTTCTGATAAATGATGTATTTAAATTACGATATTTTTTGAATGAATTAAATAGAAAATGATAAAATTAATAACTGAAGAAATGTCTTATCAGAAGGTGCAGTGTCATTCAACATTAATGTAAGTTACGAAAAATAACACATCTAACATTTTTTACAAGGGTTACACCTAGTAAGACTTAGGGCGTCAACAGACAGGAAGTTCATGAAGTTCAGGAAGTCGAAGAGAGATGGGACAGGAAGTTAATATTTGTGATGAAGACGATGAAGATTAGGATGAAGATGAAACGTTTTATTTCTAGATTTGCTTTTACTATATTTACTATTACTATTGTTATTATTATTAATTAATTTTGTAATTCACTTTATTTTCTATAAAAAAAACATCAATGTATATACTTGAGGCATTAACCTTGTTAGAGTTGATCTATATATCATTTCTGGGCACAAACCTTATTTATAGTTTTTTATTTTTTAAAATCAGAAACACAAGATGTTAATATTCTGTTGTAGTAAATGAAAATCATGTTTTTAATCATATTTTATATGACAAATATTCTTTTTTTAGTCATTAAATTATCTTCAAACTTTTTTTTTTAATTTTTAAGCTTGTTCTAAAAATAATCTTTTGTTATAATTTCAGTTTTAATTAAGAATTTACAATAGCTTTAATGATAAAATGAAAAATCATAATTTATATGAAATTTAAGTTCAAAATTTTTACTTTCTAATGCATTGGTTTTTTAATTTTAATTACAATTTATTCATCATATAGTATTTAATTGTGGCATTAATTAATTTAATCTATCTAAAAATATATTCTAGTATTAATTATAACTTAAATAATTATAGAAAAAATAAAATTCATTTATTAAAAGTATTCAAATTTTAGTAATAAAGTACTTAAGTTACCTTTTTTTAATTATTACTACTGTATTTTTAGTAACAATAAGGTATACTACAATAAAGTTCAAAATAAAAAGCTCATTTATATGAAATGTAATCAACAAAATTTATATAAAATAAGTCTATTAAATTTTATCTAACATTTATAGAATTTATAAACTATGTCAAAATTCATGATTGAATAAAGTAGTGAATCCTAGTTATGCTAAAAACTAATATTTTGTATAATAATGTAATAATTAAATATAATTTACTTGTTTAAGTTTAGTTCTCTAAATTTACTTATATATAGAATAGAGAATATAAGTTTCTCTTTTATTTGATAAAATAAATAATTTTAAGGAAGTTGAATCCTATAGATTATAGATTATATAAGTTGATTAAGCAGTAAGAACAAGATAAAGGATAAATGAAAAAATAGAAATTTTATTTAAATTTGGTTATAGTTTGTTATAGTTTTTAATAGCTTGTTATACTTTGTTAGAGTTTGATAGAACTTTTTTGAAATAAAAGTATGAAAATTTATAACTAGGATTATTACTTTAATTTATTATGAATTCGCTTACTAACATCACAAATTAAAGATTATATCTATAGTAAATTAACAAAGTAATTTGCACCTTGATTATTATAGTTTCAATAATTTAATGTATATAATTAATTTTCTGAAAAATTTAAAGTGTCTTGTTTATTTTATGTAACTTTTAAGATTTTATACCTATTAAATTACATGAAATGTTTAAAAGTATTTATTGATAATTATTTTAAATTAATAGGTTATAATCTAAAATATAATTCTTATTATTAAGCGAGTATAATTAAAATGGGGAGACAGTTAAAATTAAATAAAAAAAGAGATCAAATAAAATTATGTTCATATCAATATACATGTGTTAAGATAAAACAGTCACTAATTTGAAATATGTTTGAGTAGATCCTTATTTAACTTTAATTAATTAATCAACTATCTAAAAATGGAATTTTTGTTTTTTTTCAACTTTTCTGATTTATTTCTATTTTAGCGCAGTGATCAAGTTGATGCTGTAGCTGATCTCTAAGTTTTTCATAAATTTTTCATAGATATCTTCAGGGTATCTTCAGGGTATCTTCCTTGAAAAATAAAAAGTGTGGAGAGTGTGGAGTTTAGCATCTCTAATAACAGTGGAAATAGCATCAATATCACCAATATTCTCAAAATCAAGCATTATTAGGAGTCTGATTGAAATTCTAGAGAATTTCAAAATTTTACATCACTGATTTTTTCATCGTTTTCAACAACATTATCTTCATCATCATCTTCAAAATTAGGTCTCACATCTCTGAATTTAAGAAAAACAAGATGTTTTAGAAAAAATCTCAGACTCCTAATAATGCTTGATTTTGAGAATATTGATGATATTGATGCTATTTCCACTGTTATTAGAGATGCTAAACTCCACACTCCTCCACACTCTCCACACTTTTTATTTTTTAAGGAAGATACTGAAGATACCCTGAAGATACCCTGAAGATATCTATGAAAAATTTATGAAAAACTTAGAGATCAGCTACAGCATTAACTTGATCACTGCGCTAAAATAGAAATAAATCAGAAAAGTTGAAAAAAACAAAAATTCCATTTTTAGATAGTTGATTTATTAATTAAAGTTAAATAAGGATCTACTCAAACATATTTCAAATTAGTGACTGTTTTATCTTAACACATGTATATTGATATGAACATAATTTTATTTGATCTCTTTTTTTATTTAATTTTAACTGTCTCCCCATTTTAATTATACTCGCTTAATAGTATCTGTTTTTTATTCTTAATTAATTTTCCTTATATTTGCAAATTTTACCACTATCGAGTTTTGGAGTTTATAAGCAGAAAATACAAGTAACACTTTTAGATTTTGCTTATTTTGAACAATTATTTTATTTTTTACGTTTAATGTTTATGTTAAAAATTAATACTTTTTTAGTTTAAAACTTTTAATCTAAAAGAGTGTTACTGATTTAATTTTGAAATAAATTAGGCTTAAACCCTGCATCAAGATATGAAAAATACTTAATTAGGAAGAATGATAATTTTAAAATATAAATTAAAATTTAACTCTCTATTTGCAGGTCTGTTGCAAGAAATTTGATTTCTGATAACTCTATTTTGCTTTGGATGGCATCTATGTCATTATCTTTTTTTTCTTCTAAAATTATGAGTTTAAATTAGTCTTCAATCTGCAAAAGGCTTGCTTTAGAGATTATCTATACTAGCATAATATTTTCTTAGTTCAATTTTATATCGTTTTTAATGGATTTTCTGATAACTTTTTATGTTTATATTTCACTATCAGTATTTTAATAGTTTTTGGTTATCTAGCCTAAATTTCTTTTGGATTCAAAGCATAGTATGGATCGCTGCTTTGGCTCCTGCTGATTGATATACTTTTTAAATTTAAGAATAGGTTTTATATTTAAGTATTAATTATTATTAATATATTTTGAGCGACGAGGAAAGCAAAAAGTGGGATTTCGTTATCTGGAATGCAAATGATGGAAGCAAAAAATGTAAAAAATTCAAAATAACATATTAAGATACTTTTCATTTAATCGTAGTAGGAATAAATGTTGCATGCACAACTTCTGAAGCAATTTAATCAAGAGTGCCAAAAAAGAAGTGTAGGTAAATATTTCTAAAAAATCTAATGCCATCTTTAATAATTTATGGCCCCTATTTATTATACATATAGTAGGAGTAATTAATATTGATTATTATGTCTTAGAGATCTCTAATTATATTTTGATCTCTTTTTCTCTTTTTCTCTTTTTTTATTTCCTTTGCCTTAAGCTATTCACACTAGGTTTTATATTTATACATTTAATTCGATTTACTTTGCATTTTCGATTTAATCTTATTAAGGTCTGCTGTTGATTTAGATATTGTTGCAACATAGACATACTAGTTGACACAATTAATAAAAATAGAGAATCCATTTTATAAAAATTGAGAATCATACCAACCATACATTGATTATGAAAAATTGTTCATTTAAAATTTGTAAAATTAACAATTTTTTCTTTTAATTTTAATTTTAATTTCCTAATCTTATTTTAAGTATCATAAATAACTGTGGTTAATAAAAGAAATGATGCTAATTGAAACATACAATAATATAATAATAAAATACCACAAAAATAGCAAATCATAGAAGTTTACATATTAAAAATTTACAGAGAACCCCAAATATTTTGATTAAACTTCATGTTTATCCTATAATTAAGATAAGTAATATTGTAGGAATACATTTGATTTGGGAAATAATCAAATAAATTAAATTGATTAAAATTAAAATAGTGGCAGTTAACTTTCTGGAAACTCTGACATAATGGTCCCTATTTTATAGAAAATTAAAAATTAGCTGGACTTTACTATCGGCGGTACCCCTCTATCGCATTCCCAGAGCGAGATAACACGACTTTAATTATAGTATCAAAATCAACTAAACAAATCACCCAAAATTAAAGTCGTGTTATCTAGCTCTGGGAATGCGATAGAGGGGTACCGCCGATAGTAAAGTCCAGCTAATTTTTAATTCTCTATCGAACAGGTACCATTATGTCAGGGTATCCAGAAAGTTAACTGCCACTATTTTAATTTTAATCAATTTAATTTACTTAATTGTTTCCCAAATCAAATGTATTCCTTCAATAATATATAATTTTTCAAAGTTATAAGTATTATCTATCATAGATGAAATCTAATAAAAGATATTTCAGCAATTCTAATCCAGAATTTAAAGATTATAATTTATTTAGACATAATAAATTAATCTTATTTGACTATTCTTGCAATTTATTTTTATCATGCAATCATCAATAACTGCAAAAGTCCAATTCAAAAACTATCTTTGCTTGAAATCTCTAGTTTGTTTTAATTATCTTCAACTTTTTTTTTGAACTAGTTTTCAATACCAAAAAATAGATTTTCAATGAGAAGTATTTATGAGGGTTTAGAGGGCAACTCTTAAGTTAATGCTTTGATTTTTTAGCTATGATGCCCCCTTAGGTAATTTAGAACTAAGGCGAGTTTGCGATTAGAGTTGCATACATTAGGTCAAACAATGAAATAGTAGAACCTTTTAGGTGCTTAAAGATCGATCCTAATTATAATAAATTTTCAAACCTTTACTTATTTAAACTCCTATAACTACAGCTATGTTTTGGTAAATTGTAATATGTCTTTCACATAGATGTTTCGATGCGATTGCTGAACTATTTATTGAAATTTTTTTAGTAAGCAAACATGATTACAACGATTAATGTTATTTTACTTCCTTATTATAGACTATATATATGCGATTTACCTCATCTATAAATAACTTATTTTGTATTAATATTTATAAAAAAAACATGTATAATCTGATTAATTGCTATTTATTCAATTTTCATTGCAAATTTTATAAAGTATAAATAGAGATATTCGAAGCTCTGAAAACTGTCTGTGGACATTTCTATTGTCGTCATTCGTACCTGAATTTCTAAAATCCTCAAATTTGAATGAAATATAATATTAGCATCAGAGAGTTGCCTATTATGTAATATTTTTAATCACCATTCTCTTAATACTTTGTAATTTACAAATTGATTTTGCCAATATAGACATGGGATATTTTGAAATATAAGAGGAAAACTTTAATTAAGATTGAGATTTATATTTAAATAAGCAAAACTAAAACATGGTAGATATGGAGACTCTGGTCATTCAATAAAATTTGTAAGTTACAAAACAAATCAATAAAAAAAAAGTATAAAATTAATTTTCCAGCAATATATATCCTTTAGGGTGGTGGAAGCAACATACAGAGGACTCAAAGAACCAGGGAACTGAAAGGGAATAATACAAAAAGAATGGAAAGATGTCAGAATATACGAAAGAGAATGGAGAAATAATAACTCTTGACAATGAAACCATTTTTTTCATTGTAAAATACTTATACTTATAAATTGACCTAATTTTCATTTTTTTAAATTTAAAGTTTTCCTCTTATTTTTATAATTGGTCAACTAGCTTATAAACCTATATCTTAGCCACATATTACTAAGTTTTGAACTGAATCCAGACATCTTTATCTTAAAAATATTTAAGTCTTGCATTCTTGAGATAGTTCTGGGAATAGTCATCTTTTTAAGATTGTAACATCAACAAAGCTTAAATTAAATGATTTGAACTCATAGAAATTCGTTAATTAATTTGATAAATATCATTTGAAAATATTAAATAAGATACTAACCTCATTTAAAGATAAGGTTAAAAAGGTTATTTGGATTTCAAAGACACAAATATATTAATGAACTTCATTAGATATTGCTTTTACACTCACGACGACCAACTATTAAATTGACAAAATTTGTGTCAATTCAAAGATATAATCAACATATCAATTAATTTTAATATTTTTTAACTAATTACATATAGTATCTATCTCGAAATTTTATTTTTAATATTTTTGAAAAAATACGTATCAAATTAAATATAACATTAAATTACTAGATAAAAACGAAACTAAGTTTTATAACATATCAGATTTAATTTAGATTTAAAAATATAAAATAATAATAATAATAATATATATTATTTATGATATATTTAAAATTTTTAAATTAATCAGTATGACCCTTATAACTAAGGAAATATATTAAATTTTAAATATATAATAAATAAATTTAATTTGTTATAAAAATTAGTTTTCTTTAAATGTAGTATATTATGTTAAAATTATTTGATAAAAATATCGAAATGATCCAGACTATGAGATAGATGCTTTGAAATTAGATTTATAATATTATTATTAAAATAGCTTGAATAAATGATTGATAATTTGATTATATATTTGAAATTTACTTAATTTTCACTCATTATTATTTGATTAGTTTTTATGTAGCAATGATGGAAGTTAATCTAAACTTTGGAGATCTTCCGCTAATTCCTCAGTCCCACAACTTCCTCGATTCATCTGATTCCTTTGCTCATAGCCCTCCTTCGTTCTTTTGACTTGTTCACTTCTTCTTCTGATTCTGTGATTCATTTGCTTTGTTAGATTCCCAGGCTTCCGTTTCTTCGACCAATCATCTATTTTCCATAACTTCATTGTTTTTTATATATTTTTATATATTTTTTAAATATCTTTAATCCTAAAGTTCAAAGAAACATAATTATAAATACTAAGTATACTTAATTATAACTCATATCTGGAACAAATATCAATAATGGTTCTTTTTAAGATGTGGGCTTAAGCTCGCTCTGCTAAGATAGTAGGTAGATTAGAGATTCAAAAAATCTGTTTGGAAATACCAAATAATAAAATGTGTCTGATTCAAAATAAAAGTTGCCAAAAGGCTTTAGCTTCTCGAACTCATAGCTTGAATGATTTCATAGTACAGTCAAAGTGAATGCGAGAATACATGATGCAAATTTTCAATAAATGAGAGATAATTTACTAAAATTTAGGGAAGATCAATACGGACAAGGAAGTAAAAGCATCTTCTCTTAGAATCTCAGATGCCGACAACCGAACACATTAGAATATAAACTAAAAAGAATATAGTCTTGCCAAGATGAAATATGACTAATCTTATAGTATTCATGGATGGTAAACACTCATTGTTCATGCTAAAGAAGTAATTTATGAAGTTGTATATTTGTTATGTATTACATTTCTATTTCTCCAAAATCTTAAGATTTAGAGTAATTCAAATTTATGTTCTTAAACTAAGTTGTCTGGATCTAATTAATTCTTTTGCTGACCTGTTTATATATGCGGAAAAAAACTAGTATAATTAGTGCTGTTTGTACAGTATTATTGTGTAAAGTATCCTTTTAATGAAAATGGTATGCTTATTATTCACGATTTGGGTATTATAATGTGATGTTAAACTGAATCAAAACCCCAAAACCCCTTAGTGAGGTTTATAAGTGCTTTGATTTGTAGGGTATAGTTGGGGTCTTATTGGGGTTAGTAGAGAAATTAGGCCAATTTTCAAAATGAGAAATAGAAATTAGAGAAATATAGGGTCTATATATGATGAGTAATATTTAGATTTACTGCTTAAGCTTAGGTATGGTACAAGTATTAATATAGACTAAGTCAAACCAGTGTTGAATTATACAGCCATAGCAAGACTCCTACAAAAGAGTGCCCCAACTGTTAGGTATCATTCCTTGTTAGCTGTTTAACATTATAACTCAGGCTCTTGAAAACATCCTGCAAGAAAATAAAAGTTCTCACAGGTCCATATTGACTATCTCTGTGACTCTAAGACATTAAAGTATTGCTCACTTTCCTCTTGACTAACGAGCTGTCATGTTTCATCGCAAGTTACCAGACATGCGTATCTCTCCTTAGACTATAGCCAATATTTATAGACGAAATGGTATTACTTTCAAGACTGTCAACAAAGTTAAGAGAGTGATTGATTTTACAGTACCATTTTATAGTAATAATTTAAACTATATATATGATTAAATGCAGAGAGCTATAGATAACATCAAGTTCATACATGCAGATAAAGCTGTGTTTACATTCAACACTTTTATTAATAAGTCATGGTACAAGAAGTATGATAACATAGAAGTTTATGACTAAAAAGTAAAGGTAGTCACCCATGCAATTTTAGCTGGTATAAGTGAAGATTCAGGCTTAGAGAGTTATGTCATTCACCCTCGCTCTATTAAGCGAGAGTAGTATATTGAGTTTTTGCATAAGCTCAGAGAGAAGTATAGCAACTAAGAAATCATCTTGTTTGTTGATAACTTATCAGTTCAGAAGACTAAGGAGTCTAAGAAAGCTTATGAAGAGTTAAACATAACTCCAGTATACAACGTTCCTTA
>ARYC01022868.1:0-10962 GCA_000711775.1 Oxytricha trifallax
GGAACACAAAAGATGGGAGTAATCATCAAATCTATCATGCAATCACGAGTGATCTTGCTTCGATGCACTGAGCGGTTATCCATAAATACAGCTAGTCTTTGATGAGGGAACTTTTATCTCAGCTCAGTTAGATGCTAGACAAATTCAGGATTTCGCACTGACCTCTTGAATATTCTATAATGCACTAAGCCCAGTTCGTTCGAGATTGCAGCGAGTAATGCATAAGTAATGATTTCAGATCTTCGATCCTTGAGATACGGATGAGAATAGGTCTTGGCCCATGATCGACTAAGCTGAGTCGATGGAGAGAAAATGGCCTCATCAACAAAGAAAATCATGGCACTTTGTTAAACTTCATTGATGAAGGTTGTTTTCATCATTATTTTTAGGGCAGTTAGCTTCTCAATCGGAATCGACTCACTTCGCTTGACTAGTTTAATAGTCTTGAACTTATTCCCCTAACTTTTGTATAGTCTTTATAAAGTTGAAGGAATTATTCTTGATTATGGGTACTATCTGTGAAACATAACTACTCGTTCTCTCAATGAAAGCCCAATCCAATGCTGAAGAGTGTCTGCTCTGATGAGATACTCAAATTAGTCTAGTCTAAGACTACGAAATCTTTGAGGAGTTAGTCATTTTCTATTAATCGTAAATGAACTACTGCATGACTATAGTCTTCGCATAGTCCTCGGGGCTAGTCCTGAAAATTTAACTATAAGATTTTGGATCTAAGATTTTTTAAAAGAGAATTTAGAGCTTTCAAAACACAATGCTAACTTTTGAATGAAGTTTTAAGCAGCTAATACATGAATTTTCATGAGATAGTCCGAGGATCTTAATTAAGGTAATGTTTAATATTAGAACTAACTTGAGGCTATTATGCTATTTAATAAGCTACTAAATTAGTAAAATGAATAAAATTTATGATACTATTTAATAATAAAAAGCTTGAATAGCTGTTTATTAATTTGAAATTAATCTGTCTCTTAAATTCTTATTATTTTTGAATCATGGGGACTCTTATTGATCTTCAAAAATTTTGTTTTTGATTAGAATATGATGCTATATATACCCAATAAGAAACACATGATTCGATTTCAATTTATAGTGATAAAATATACCAAAACCTTCATATTTAGATCCTAAGCATATAGCACTTTCCCACCAATTCTCTTATTCCTAAATCATCTATATATTTTATACCAACATTTTTTAAATAAATTATTTTCTGTTCCTTTTGCTAATGACAAAAGATACACGGATTAATGTCCCTAAATGAAAGTTAAATATTCTAATTCTGATTCAAAATAATTATTTAATATTTAAGCGGTGATGTGATGAGAGGTTTTATATATTTTTCTCGCTCCATTAATGAAAATTACCCAGTAAACTCGAAGTCACTAGCCATAAAAATGTAAAAAGCGAGTCTGCCAAATCTGCAATTCAAATAGATATGGATTTGCGACGAACTCTCGGAGTTCTTTACGAATTCAAAATGTTCCAGAAGGCCTTAAGGTCAATATCTAAAGTGTTTTGAACATAGGGAGAGTCGACGTCAATACAAGCGAGAATATCAAAGATTATACGAGAGAAATTAAAGAAAATTTAAGAATCACAACTAAAAATAAATTGGATTCATTAAGACCTAGAATAAAATCAGAAACAAGAGCAATAAGTGAAATAAGAAATATAAATGAAATTGAGAATGGAATAGCAAGAAAAATTGATAATAAAGGTTGAACTCGGTAAATTAAAAATTGAGATAGAGTAGCGATCTAAATAAATTGATTCAAAGCCAGAACAAGATTATGAATATTTGATTGGGCATTTAATGAATTGTATTATGTGGTTTAGAAAGATGACTCTTTATTATTGAGAACGTTCAAATTTGATAATGAAACCTAAAAGAATATTTTGATCATTATTTTAATTGTTTTATAACTATTTTACTACTTTATACTTAGTAAAATAGATTTTTATATTTTATTTCATTTTTTTATATCTTTCAATAGCTTTATCTTATTTTTCTGATATTTCTTTGTACATTTTTTTTGTTTTCTCCAAGCTGAGATTTTCTTATCTTTATCTGCTTTACTTCAATTCAGCGATTAATTTAACTTTTTAATCAGACATCAATTCTAATCGAGATAATTTCTATTTTAATCTCAATTCATCAGTTTCAAGTTTCTTTTTTATTAATTAAATTTTATCCATAGTTTCAGTTATTTTCTTAACATCTGATTCATTCTTTTTTATCCATTCATCGTCAGTTTATCAACCAAAATCTTTGCAAACAACTCTAATTTATTACCCGCCCGAAAAATTAGAATTTGATGAATTTAAATTATAAATTTATGATTTGTTCTCGCCGATTTAAATTTGAGTTGTTTTAGATTGCTTTAGTGAACAGAATATTTACTTGTATCATTTTTATTTCCACGATCCTAATTAAATTTCTTTTAGCGATCTTTTTCCAATTAATATACATGAAAATCTTTTATTTAGAGAGACTTAATTTAGATTTTAATTTATGCTTAATGACCCCACATTATCCATCTTTGATTATAGTTCTAACAATAACATCAAAATATCCGAGACCGTGCTTTTTTAATGCCTTTATTCTTCTAAGTTCTACACATTTCAATTATAAGATGTTATCATCCAAAAAAAGTGTATAAGGAGTTAATTATCATTAGAAATATTCATTATTTCACTTTAATTCATTTGATGATTCTAACAATTCTTTGAGATGTTAATATAATATTTTTCTCGCTCTAATAAAACATTTTTACTTGGACACGGATAGTTTTCAATTATGTCTATTTTGAAATGTTCTTCCCCAATTCTCATTAAATTATAGAGATTTGAATTTTAGTAATGTTTGAAGTTTTTATGCTACCGAAATCTATCTTTTAATGATCTAATCGTGGAACGTATATAAATATCGTATGTTTTATTAGTTATTATTAAATAGATCTTAGCATTTTAATAAGAAGAATTCATTTATAGAAGAGAAAAAAGAAAATAAAGAAATTACAGAATATTATTGAAATCTTACATAAAACAAAGTCGATGAATTGAACTTAAGAGATTTTAGAATTTATGACATACATTACCCTCTCCCAAACCCTTCATCTTTCATTCAATACATAATTTATTTATTAGTATATAATTTATTAATATAAATTGTATTAGATAATATTTATAGAATTGGGAGAGGGTAATGTATGTCATAAATTCCCAAATCTCTTTAGTTAAATTCATCGTCTGTCTTTTATGTAAAGTTTCAATAATATTATGTAATTTCGCTCTTCTTAATGATGTATAAGCTTTTTAAAGCATCCATAAAAATTGAATATCCCAATATTATATTTGAATATTAATTTTTAATTAGAAATTGATTTATTATACTTGAAAGAAGACATACGTTTTAGATGAAATAATTTGAAATTTAGACATCAGACTTATGCTACTATATCTAAGAACGAGTCCTCAGACAATACCATTCTTTTATACTTTAATAACTCCATCTTTTAATATAACTAATCCATCATCTACAACTACTGCCTACGGGTCGAAATTTTAAAACATAAATTATCATAAAATTCTTAACAGCCACGAAGTTGGAGGAATTCTAGTTTTAATTAGAAATAAAATTTCCTAGGATATTCTTTGTCACCAATAATTAAATAAATTTCAGATTCTTTGAATCACTAAAATTTATATTTAATGATATTTAATGAGGAACATGTTTACTATTTCACTTTTTATATTAGTAAATTTTGAAAATACTAGTATATCTTCTGCAATATTTCTGTCTCCAGTTATCGCTTTAAGTAAGTTGATGGAGCTATAATATTGAGTTAAGATGAAATCTAAAATTTTTTCTAGAAAAATTATCGTTTAGTGCTTCTAATTAAATGCTATAAACCTTGAAGAATTTCCGAAAATTTAAGCAATTTGATTCCTTCATTTATTTGTTCCACATTTTAAGTTATTTTTCGACTACCAATGATAAACAATTCCGTAAAGTCATTTCTAATCGATAGAAAGAGTCTGAAACTTGCAATATATTAATAATATAATTGAAGAAAGAGTAAAACACTTGTAAACTACTTTTTGAAAAACCAGAAAAGGAAGATGTTATGAAAGCAACAAATTTAATTAGTATTAGACAAGAAAGAATTTTTTGTGTAAAAAATAAACAAAAACAGGTAAGTAAAAAAATAGATAAACATGAAATGGTTTTGCGTTGAGGTAAAATTTGTTGTGAGTAGAAAAATATTTTGATTAATCATTATTTTTTTTTACTCTCAAAAATATTTTACCTTATTATTATTTAAGATTAAAATAATTAAGCTAAACATACTTTATATAGTTTTATGGATAATTAAATATTATTATTTATAAAAATCATTGTTATTAATAAAATTTTAATGCTTGTTTTAAGTTATTTTTTTAATTTTATATCGTTTTTCTTGATGTAGCAAAGTGCGAGAGGGACTAGCACTCCTAGAACAAACTAGTGTTACTCCTACACAAGACAAACACTGGCACCGAAGATGCAGAACTTTTACTACTAAATGAAAAGACTCGACAAGAACAGGTACAGATCCATCACTTGACCAGAGCAACTCGAGACTGGATCAAACTTCGAAATCAAGATCATGCAAGACGAGATAAAAAATAAGATTCAGAACCACTGTCACTGACCAACTCAGATTGCCGGACCCGTGCCTAATTCTACAGGGTTCTTATTGAGAGGCCAGGAATATTTAGTAGACATATATGAAAATTAACTTAACTAACTAAAACTAATGTTTTTTTTCTCGCAAATATATGCATTACTCACTCATATTTACTAATGTTTAATATTAAATATATCTAGAATTAATTTTGATTTCTAGTTTTTTAATTTACCTTATAGTTACTTTCTGTCTCTCTATATGGTTTATTATTACTATTTAAATAAAAAAAAGATAAAGTAAATTTTTCTAGAAATTTTAGAAAAAAATTTATATTGATGCACAATTTAATTTATCAAATTATTAGAGTCTTAATAGAAATGCAAGTAGAGTAAATATAGAAATATAAATCTCTAAATTTTTTTTGTCTTGCAATTAATAAGGCTTTAATATATTTGATAAATTAAATTTTCTATCAATTAAATATTTCAAATAATCTAGAAATCTTTTCCTTATCATAACAGCTCTATTAGTTTCTTATTTTAGCACTTAAAACTGTCCAATATTAAATTTAATTATTCCTATTGAGAAATTCTAATTTATTGAATAAATTGGTCGCCTATAGTTGGAAAAGAAGCCGTCATTTTTATACAAGTTTTAGTCAATATTTTTATTTTATATATGCACGATATTATCAATAGTATTGAGATTAGAACTAATAAAGATAATTTTTTATAAAAAATTTTTTTTAAAACAATTATTAATTATTTTTTTAAATATAATAAAAATTTTTATTATTTTATAAATATTTTAATAGATAGGAGTAATTACTTTATTAGGTAATATATAATAATTAATCGATCTTATTATTTTTAATTATTTTTTAGAAATGAAGTTTCGCCCAGTTTAACCATCAGGCACAATCGAGAATGTCTAGGCAAAGATTCAAGAAAAGGTAAGTTTTATCGTTAAAAATTCACTTTAAATTGTTTCCTGCAGAGCAGGTCTTGACTGAGTCTGCTTTGCTGGTCCTCAATTATTTTTTATCTTACTCAATCGGAAACTGGAGACTTTTACAGTACAGTGTGGCAGTTCAGATTTTTGGCACAAAGGCCGAGAGACTGAGGTAGTCGAACTCGGCTACTGCCACCTGATTAAAAATCCTAAGTGACTACCTCCCTCGAAGAGCCAAGCTTACTCAGAATATTTTCATATATTAAAAAATATTTATTTTTTTAATTTATACTTTATTTTCATTAATAAAGAGAAATATTTTTTAATTTAATGATAATTAAAATAAAAATATTCTCTTAAATTCAGATTTCTATTAAATTGTTTATTTTCTCATTAATTGCATGTGTGTCATTATTTTTTGTTTAAATATAATATTTTCTAATTCATAAGTCAATTAGCAAATGAATTTTTTGAATTTTTTAAATTAATGAATATTATTTGAGTTTAGGAGTGTAAAAATGAAGATTTTTTAAAAATTATTTTCCCTATTCAATATTCTATTTTAATATCATAATAGGCAACTTGCTACCTTATTAGATGAATCTATCAAATAAATAATTAAAAAAATTTACAAATCATTTAATTTGTTTGTAGAAATTAATACTTAAATAAATATTATTTATCGAATCTATTATTTAAATCAATCATAATTATACTTTATAAATATTTTCTAAAATTTAATATTTATTTAAGCAAAATCAAACTGAGTTGTATTTTTAATACTTTAGGTTAATTAAAAGCATTTTATTTGTTAGAACTGATTTTAATAAATTTTCAAATTAAAATACTATAAATGTATAGGAAACTTATTAATTTATTTAAAAATTAAAAAATTTTGAACTTAAGCACAATTAATTATATAATTTAGACTATAAAAATAACAATCAAATTAAAATATAATATTGACAGTTTTAAATTACTAAAATATTATTTTAATTCATCCATTTTTAATTATAAAATTAATTAAACTTTAATTAACATTCAATAATTAAGGACAGCATAATTATTAAAATAAAAGCTAATATCGAAAATCTTTAATTATAAAGTAAATTATTTAAAAATAAGTAAGCCAAGGTTATGTTCACTTTTATACTTAACTCATTTTGAAATACTTTAGAATAATATTTTTATAGCTTGATTTAATTGTTTAAAATATATTTATAACATATAATTAAAAAATGATTTTAATTTAGAAATATAGAATTTATCTAAACTCTATAAAAACCATCATAATCTTATATTTATCTTTTCTTCTTATTTGTTAGTTTTTCTAAATCCTTTTGTGCCATTCTGTTGTTTGCAGCCAGTTATTAGTTTAGCACAAAAATAAATTTTCAATTTTTACTTATAAACTAATATTGTTTAAAAAGTAAACAATTGTGATAATACTAATTAATAGCAATTGCCTTTGGGAATATTGATATTTAAATTACTTTAAAAAAAAGAAATAAGTAAGACTATTTATATGATTCGATTAGTTTTTATGATTAAATATTTATTTGCTATTGTTTATTTTTAATGTATTACAATTTCTTAAGCAGTTTGTTGTTTGAGTAGTGCGACGACTGATTGTATAATCATGAGATTTCTTAAGAATATTAAAAAAATATATATTAAGCATATAAAATTAAGGGAACGTAATAAGAAAAGTAATTTCATCTTCAAATATAATATTTATGTCAAAATTTACTTATTTTATTAATTTTTCAGTTTAAGATTGAGGAATCAAAGTGAGGTTTTTTAATCATATTAGAATTTTAATTACAAAAAATGATTATAATTTTATATCGTTAAGTGTATATTTCAAATAATTTCTAATTTTCAAAGATTTATGATTAATATTATTTTGTATTTAACATTAATGTTAAATGTAACGAATATTAATTTTTATTGATGAGAGTTATAATAGAGTTGATCATTTATCTTTCATTATCTTGCAACTAAGTAAGATTAAATTGTACAATTTCTCCATAATTTTCCTTTTTTTCCTATAAATAACTAATTATATGTTTTATCCTTTACTCTCCAAGATTTCATAATAATAAGAAGATTTAAATATCTTAAAATATAATAGATTAATCGTTTTTATATAGAATAGACTACAAATTTTGCTATTTTCTTGGAAAGGATAGTTGAGTGTGTTGAGGATTTTTTATTTAATAGCTGCTTAGAATTCTTTGTAATCCGTTAAGTTCAATCACTTGATTACTTAATTTTTAAACAGAATTTTAAAGAAGATTTAATATTTTTATAATTGCTTTTGTTATAATTATAGGTTTCAATAATAAAACAATAATAATTTTGTGATAAAATTGAGATCATGATAATATATAAGGGACTAATCCTTATTGATTTTGTTAATAGTTTACTCGATTTTCTTTGGAATCTTAGACTTATTGCTTTATGTTTTAGTTTTCGTTTTCATTGTTTTTCACTTTTTAGTTGTTGACAATCGACAATTTCTTTTTTCTTTCTGTTACCCAGATTAGTTCACTTTTTCCAATTCTTCCAGTTGCTCTTTTCTTATATATTGCAGGATGTTTATATGTTTTATTAAAATACCAACTTTAAGTTTAAGAAGAATTTCCAATTTCTACTGTTTGTTCAATTTTTCTCTTTTCTTGTTTTGAGCGAATATATTCACAAACTGACAGGATGCTATCAATATCTGATTTGCAAAGAAAAGGTAATGAATTGTTCTTAATTAATTGCTGGCCATGTAGGAGAATAAGTTTTCCCAGGTCTTAATTATCTCGTCACTTATCATAATCTATTCATTTATATTATTTAGCATTCTATGATAGACTAATGAGGATTAAGTCGAATTAATTTTGGTATGAATGTAGATAGCTATTAATTTTTTCAGACCTCGAACAGAATTTGAGGTAGTACCGATCTATGACGTATTGAGTTATTCGCAGTAGACTATTGAAAATGAGGTTTATTTACTATTTAGTACTAAAAAGGTGAAAGAGCATTTTATTCCATTTTTATCTGGGTAATTGCTACCCCTTACTCTCATACTTATTTTAAGTATTAATTCTTATAATATCTTAAGGTTTACATAATTCAATTTAGTTAGTAACTTAGTAACTATATATAAAGAGCCTTAGCTTTCCGATAAATATGGGGTTTTAATGACTGAATATCTAGGTAATTTTTAAGTGATCTAGAAATTTTTTATCAGGAGGTCTTTTACCGAATTAATAGAGGAGTTGAAAAATCTTGCTTATTAAACCTAAAGTTCAGCTTTCTATTTTGTTTTCAAATGATGAGAATTATAGGAATTAATTATCTTTATTTTTCCTTGTGAGTCACTTTTTTTGAAAGTTTAATTTTAGTCCTTTTCAATAAAGAGCTCAGAGGGTATTTGCAGGAGATGTTAGCCAAAGTAGGAGGGTATGAACTCAAGGTCTTCTTCAGGATCTTTGATTTCAAAGGATCGATTGTTATCACTACATTCTGATTAAAATTCACTACCTGTCCTTAATTTCTCCGTGTAGAGGTCATAATCAGGTAAATAGATTTTGTTTATATTTAGTGTGTGTGATGTCGTCTTCTCCAGGATACATTACTGTGAAATTTTATTGTAATGTTCTCTGTGTTGGAAAAAGGAATCTTCAGATTCCTCCTCGTCCTTGTTTGAAGATTGATTTCTAGTTATAGCAATAAATAAAATTATATCCCTATTATCTGGTAGATGATTGTTATAAAACTCCATGAGTCAATTAAGTACAAAATTGGAAGATAAGAAAAATTAAATTAAAATTAGATTATTATTGGTGTAAACAAAACAATAATTAGACTAATTATTAAAACTATTGGCCCATTTAATTTCTCTATAAAATAAACTATTGATAAAATACAATTGAATCGGGGAAATGCAAAAATAAAAATACAAAATTTAATTAATATATTATTACTGCTCTTTTACTATGCGTTTTGTCTTATATGCGAAAAGTGGTCAAACTGCTACTTAATATAACTAAATAGTCACTTTTATTAGGGTTTTGTGTCAAAATATACATGCATCATTAGGAACATCTCTAAAGTGACCAAATTCTGTATTTGCAGTGAAAATGACCAACTTTGCTATTCGTGGTCAAAATTTCTGAATTTGTATATTTGTCTCTCCCATTTGAGCAGAGTGGTCAAAAAAGTGGCCAAAGTGCATGATTTTTACCCAAGTGACCAGAAGAGGGGTCAAAGCTGAGATTTGTTAAAAAAATGACCAGAGTGCATGGTTTAAACCAAAATGACCAGAGGAGTGGTCAAAATCTCAAAAAATCGCAGTTCTTAGTCTGAATTCGGTATTATGAATCATTTTGCGAAAATATGCGGTGACCTAGCCAAATTTAGAGCAGGGTGGTCAAAAATCTAGAAAATGGTTGTTGCTGGTCAAATTTGAGAAAAATTGAATGGTCATAAAATTCAATACTACAGCAGTACCTGCAAATCGATGCTGGTCATAAAAATCGAGTTGAAGTTACGAATTTGCTAGTTTTTTACTGAATTCCTATCATACTGGTTAGCATGATGCTCAGTGCATCTCCTCTCTAACAAACTCATACAAGTCTCCGGATATCTTACTTTACACGAAATTTGGTCCAATTTTAGCTTAAGTTGCTCAAATCCTCTGGTGCATACCTTGAGTGCATCGAAATTTGCTATATAGAGTGGAGGAGAGCAGAATTTGATCACTCGTCAAGAATTCATAATAGCATGAGCAGACTTATGCAAACTGCGATTTTCAGGGATCCTCATGCAATTATGTATCAATTTTAAGTACAGTATTAATAACAGCAGTAATAGCAGCAGCAATAGTATAAGCAGTAAAAATGACAATACATTAGGTATAAGCGCTGATAGAAATTTCAAAGTATGATGCATTCTGGTTTTTGAGTAGAATCTCATACAAAGCCATACCTCAGAGTATGTATCCATTTCTTGATACTGAATGCCCAGAGTCCTCGAACATCATCCTCGCTCATGTTTTTTATTACTTCTTAGATGCGCTTGACCAGCTGCACTCTATAAGTTTGTTATGAGAGTATGCTTACTTGCTGTTAATGTTCTGCTGCTTGAGGTTCTTCTTGATGTAAGCAAACAGATATTCGATTGGGTTGAGCCAGGGTGAGTAATCTGCGTTGAATAGTACGTTGACTTTGAAGCGACGGGCAGTCGCAAGCATCTCAGAATACTTATGAATTATGGCATTATCCATTAAAAGCACCACCTTCTTATTGCATAGATCTTTGTC
>ARYC01022872.1:0-13430 GCA_000711775.1 Oxytricha trifallax
TATAGAATGAAAACCCAGAGACACCTTTTCACCAAAACCCAGAGAGAAACCAAAGGGAGTAAGTAAATGTTTGTAGAGTTTTCTTATCAAATAAAAATGATATTAAAGAATTCAAAAATTTAATCATGAATTTAGTAACAAAATGAAGAATATATTATTTCTTACAACTTTTTAGATTTTGGTATTTTGATCGGGTTTTCTTATCAAATTGGTAGGGTTTTCTTACAAAATTGGAGGGTTTTGTAGTTTTTTGAAATTTTAATGAGTAAGTACTCACAAATTCAAGGTAGTGATATCAATTTTTGAACCTATTAACATTCTGCTTACAAATTTATCCCTATTACAATAAATTATTAGGGTTTTCTTATATAAATATTTTAGTTTGGGAGGGTTTTCTTTAGGTTTTCAAAATTTAAAAAAATAATGTAATTATCAAAGATCAATGTATCTTACTATGAACTTTACTCGAACTAAGATAAATCTTTCTTTCAATTACAAAAGACTCAACAAAAATAATCTATATAAGGGAAACGAGTCGCAGGGTGGTGAAGCACAAATTTCATACAAGTCTTCAGAATTTTATGATTAAAATAAAATGGTACAGAAAAATCACGCTCTGTGAGCCCCTAAACCCGAAATAATAAGTATATCGAAACATGGACGAAACTAATTTTTATATAAGAAAAAAATACACGGGAAAAATACCCCCCCCTAGACGCCCCAAAACCCCATCTATATGTATATCAAAACCCACCTGTAAGCCAAAAAAAACCCACCTGTAAGCCAATGAAAACCCACCTGTAAGCCAAAGAAAACCCACCCGTAAGCCAAAGAAAACCCACCTGTAAGCCAAAGAAAACCCACCTGTAAGCCAAAGAAAACCCACCTGTAAGCCAAAGAAAACCCACCTGTAAGCCCAAAGAAAAAGAACACACTGTAAGCCAAAGAAAACCCACCTGTAAGCCAAAGAAAACCCACCTGTAAGCCAAAGAAAACCCACCTGTAAGCCAAAGAAAACCCACCTGTAAGCCAAAGAAAACCCACCTGTAAGCCAAAGAAAACCAGTTATTATACTTTTTTATGTCCCTCTTTACCGAATTATACTCGTAGAATCATAACTGGAGAGCAACGCATATCTGTATGCTAGACAATCAAAACCCCAAAGTCCTATAATATGGTTTAAAAGTGCTTTGATTTGTAGGGTATAGTTGAGGTTTCTTTGGGGTTATTTGAGAAATTAGGTCAATTTGCAATATGAGAAATAGAAATTAGCATAAATTAGGGTCTATTTATGATGGGAAATATTTATATTTACTGCTTAAGCTTAGGTATTATACAAGTTTTAATATAGACTTAGTCAAACCTGTAATGAATTATGCATCTATAGCAAAATTCCTGTGCAAGAGTCAACAGTTAGATATCTTTGGTTGTTGGCTGTTTAGCATTATAATTCAGGCACTTGAAAGCATCCTGCAAGAAAATAAAAGTTCTAACAGCACCATATTGACTACCTCTTCGACTCGAAGACTTTGAAGTATTGGACACACTTTCCACTTGACTAGCGAGCTGTTATGTTTCATCGCAAGTATCCTGAAATGCGTTTCTCTCCTTAGACTATAGCCAATATTTATAGAAGAAATTGCTTTACTTTCAAGACTGTACAACAGAGTGAAGAGAGTGATTGATTTCACAGTGCCATTTTATATTAATAATTTAATCTTTATATATGATTAAATGCAGAGAGCTATTACAAATAACATCAAGTTCATACACGCTGATGAAGCTGTATTTACCTTAAACACCTTTATTAATAAGTCATGGTACAAGAAGTATGATAACATAGAGGTTTATGACTAAAAAGTAAAGGTTGTCACTCATGCAATTTTAGCTGGTATTAGCGTAGATTCAGCATTAGAAAGTTTTGTCATTCATCCTCGCTCTATTAAGCGAGAGCAGTATATAGAGTTCCTGCACAAGCTAAGAGATAAATACAACGATTAAGAGATCATCCTATTTGTTGACAACCTCTCTGTTTATTAGACTAAGGAGTCAAAGAAAGCTTATGAAGAATTAAACATATCACCTGTATATAACGTTCTCTATAGCCCACAATTTAATGGATCGAATTCTATTGGAGTTAAATCAAGACTCACTACAAGAAACTGCTGCTGTATCACCTTATGCATGACTTGCCTATAAAAACAGTAGACTTGATTCAGAGTAGCTGCAAGAGAGTGAGCATAGATAAGACGATAGTTTGTGCGAGAGAGGGAAGAATTAATGTTTATAAATAAGTTTTAGTTTTAAAAGAATGAATGTATTCTCATATTAAATTAGCTCATAAAGTGGTTTGGCTTATCTTATTTTTCTTCCTCTTATGGCTTGCTTGGACCCATATTTTTTCACTTAGTACCTGCTCCTGAATCTATGTTCATTTTATCTGGCTTTTAAACATTATAATAAAGTGTCTTGCTCAATTCATGAATAGTCTATGACTTTCTCTATCTGTGAACCTTCGCATGCTCTTTCATTAAGAATATATCAGTTCCAGGTTTTCCTATAAAGTAATGAATCAAAACTTACTAGAGAGGCAAGGATGCTTCTTTAGCTCTTCAAGCCAAGCTTCGCTTATAAGTATGCCTTGCTTCTTTTAATCTTCTTGAGAAATAGTGTAGCGTTTCTTGTGAGCTTCTTCAATGATCTCTCTGAGATAACTTTCTCTTAAATTGCCAAGAACACCAAAGAAGAAACTCCTTTCTTGAAGTTTGTTAGAGAGATTTTTCTTGGTAGGAAGATAAACTACCAACTCTTCATCTTTCATCGCATCATCGTAGAGAATAGTGACTGAAATCTCTGGGTAGTTTGGTATTTCTATCAACTTAATTTCATTGTTTTTGAAGGCTTTCCTCTCAACACAAAGTATAGCTTTTAAGAATGAAATTTTGGTACCTTCAATTGTTGGAAGGAATAATCCCACTATAGTATATGATTAAGTATGTGCTGCATGCTTACAATATTGAGTGAGGTATCGATAGAGATCTTCTTTGCTTCTAAATCTTGAGATCATTTCTTAAGCTTCAAATCTCTTCATTGCAGTACTTATAGACTCCATCCATTTTCCTTCTCTTCTTATTGAATTTCATATTTTAATATATAGAGTTCTGAATCCTACTGTTAAAAATCTGAATATTAAATAGTGACATCTTATAGAAGGTCAATCTGGTAAGTATACGTTGAGAAAGCAAGCAAAAGCTGTAACAAACTTCAGAGATGGAGCTCCATTTTTATCAACTTAGTTCCATTAAATTATTACTAAATTTGTTTAAATTTAATTAATACTGTTACTATTTCCGTCTAATTTTTATTGGTACCAATTTAATAGTACCAAAACTTAATTAGTACCTAGTTTTAAATTAATGAGATTTTAATGGAAAAGTTTCAAAGTGGTTCAAAGCCTAATTGATACCAGTACTAACCTGAATTTTTTCGAAATTGGTACCAATTTTAAAAATATTAAGCATGAAATTTGAAAATTTATAGCAATAAATTTTCTATAAATATGATGTCTAACACTTTAAAATCAACCATTATTGCTGCAGTGCCAACTCCTATACGCAGTAAATATAACTAGAGAGGTTATTAAAGCTTTATAAATAGAAATTTAAATCTGAATTTAAACATGGCGGCTAACTTAAATCGTAAGTCAGTTTCTCTTGGAGCAGGCTAATCATAGCTCAACTTTGGGTCCTCCAAGAAACCAGAAGTAATTTTTATTGAAAAGGAGGTTGAGCTAAGAGCTCTAGAGTTTGAAGCTGAGGTCTTTAATATTTATGTTTAAAACAAGAAGTAGAGTGCAGAGATGGGAGTTTAGACATACGTTATATTGGTTGAGGAAGATAAGGAACAGCAACCAATAGAAAAATTTAAACATTTTAATGTTAAGACTGCTAAAATTTCTTCACAACTGAGTCAAGTTTGAAGAGGCATATCAAAGAGGTACACTCTAGTAGAGCTAAGATCTCCTTCAAGCATGATAAAGTAGATGGTAGATATTAATGCACAACATGCATGAAGTCTTATACTCACTCAGCCAAAGTAAAGAAGCATATGCAAAAGCATCATTTAAGCGAATTCCTGATTAAAGATGAGGATACTTAAAAGCTTATACCTGTTAAAAGAAAAAATAATTCTATTGAAGCATAAAAAGGACAGTAGGAGAGACTTAAGAGATAAAAGCTATTTGAGTCTATGAACCATTCAGCAAATGGTATTTATATAGCATGCTTATAAGAGAGAGCAATGTATATACCTGCATTAAATGCAGATGACATAAGCAGCTGTATCGAGAATTATTTGAATATTGACGTACCAAATAAAGTAAAACTTTTAGTTGTTGATGAATTCGCTTACGAGGTATATCCATTCAAGTATCTCATTAAAAACGATCAATATTAAAATGAGTTTGCAAATGAATACATAGTGCTTAGAGAGGCTTAGAGGAGATAATGCTAGAACTTAGCTAAGCTCGACGGAGTTATACTTGGACATGGTTTAATTGCTTTGAGACTTAAGAAGTTTGAAATGACTCTAAGAGAGTATCTCTACCATAATAGATATAATTAAGATAAATAATAAGAAAAATAGATGATTATAAGAATTTGATTAAGATTAATAAGAATACTTTTAAAATAAAATGGAAGAGAAGCAACTCAAACAGCTTTGCCATTCTTATATTCACCACAATACATATCACCATTACTAATTATCATGACGCCTTTCCTGTTCCTTTCTGCTTCTTTGCAAAGTCTTAGCTAAAGTCAGTCACTGTTCTTACCAGGTAGAACCTCTAAAAAATAAAAATTTTAGATATCTTTTTTGTAACTTACATTTTTAGTGAGTGAAACTGCTCCACCAGCGTCGCCATTAAAAGTATTCTTATTAATCTTAATCAAATTCTTATAATCATCTATTTTTCTTAATATTTATCATAAATGATGATTTTAATGAGATACTCACAGAAATGACTAATGGTGTAAAAGAGCTCCATGATCTTGTGTATGTTCATAGAGATTTGAAGCCAGAAGATATAATGCTAAATCTCTGCCCTAGAGGTAGTAGTCATAGATTTTAACAGAGCTTTAAGGCAAGAGATAGTGACTTTAGCAAATTATCAAAGGTTTTAGGCACTCCAGGATACTCTCCAATAAGAGAGAAATGTAAAAATGGCTCTGTATAATGGGATTTTTTTGCGGTAGCTGCAATTATCTTAGAGTGCGATATGGAAAGTTTGTCATACTTTGGAACAAAACATGAGAAATAATCAATAAGTTTGGCTGCTAAACATATAAAACAAGATGAAATATGCAATGAAATGAAGAAGATAGTTGAGATGATCATCGTTAAAGCTCCAGCATATCCAAGATAATCATTAGATGAAATACTAGAGCAACTACAGACTGCTATATTCAAGAGGTATCACTAAGATAAGCAGATAAAATTTGTTTGAATTAGGTACACTAATAATCATTAAATATTTATTAAATTCACATAAAGCCAGCGTTTTCTATACTAACCCCAATAATACCCCAACTATACCCTACAAATCAAAGCACTTATAAACCTCATTAAGGGGTTTTAGGGTTTTGAATACAATCATTCAAGGGATCTATAAGTTCACCTCTCAAAACACCATGGTAAGAAGTTTGAGGTCATAGATCCTGAGACTGTTGAAGTATTTTTTCAGAAAAGAAAGCCAAGAGACCCTTTAGAATCTCTGGAGCAAAGAGTTAAGAAAGAGAGTAAACTCATTAAAGCAGTGAGGTCCCTACCTCTGAGATAGTAAAAATTACTCTCAAGATGCATGCACTCAAGCTTCCAATATTGAATATAATTAGCCAAACTGAGTGCAAAGAAAGTTATCTTATTCTTGAGGATATTTTTAGAAAGAAGTCATAACTGATGAGCAGTTTGTTTACAAGATTTATCCATTCAATTACTTTAAATGCGATGACGAGCATCAAATGGAGTTTTTCAATGAGTATCAAAATTTTACTAAAGCAAGGGATAGACAGAGCAAATTTTTAGTTAAACTTGAAGCAATTATCCTTGCTTAAAATCATGTAGCTTTTCGCCAACCTTTATACTAAATGACATTTAGAGACTATATTCAAGACTTAAGGTGCCCAAAGTAAGTACCTCTTATTCTAAAAAATATCTGCAAAGGTATTGAGGAACTGCATAGTTTAGGATACGTGCAAATAAATTTAAAGCCTGAAAACATTATGCTTGACTTTTCACCACTCAGAGTGGTAATAATAGATATCAATAGATCGCAGATAGTTGAGGCCTCAGGACTGGCCAACGTTCGTGGCACTCCTGGTTATTTTCCACAGAGAGAATACTGTAGGGATGGACATAAAAGGTGGGATATCTGGTCTCAGCAGCAATAATAATAGAGTACGATATGCAAAGAAATGACTACTACAGTTGTAGAAGAGAAAAATATTTAAAGCAAAGAATCTAGCAGTATCTAGAGAAAAATAAGATAAAATGTAAAATGAAAGATATGGCTGAGCAAATTATCCTGAAGCCTAACAACAGAGCAGATCATACAATCGACTAGATAATTAGTTGGCTAGTAGAAATTAAGTTTAGAAAGTCGACTAATGATGCCAAGGTACTGTTTGAGTTAATATTAAAATTAGAACACCAAAAATACACACGTTATTAAATTCTAATAAAGTATGCACATTTAGTCTACTTTTATCAATTAAAAGCTCAATCAAACTACTGAAGGAGTTTTGGGGTTTCGATTTATGCTTAATTAAATTGTATTTCTATTATTGTTAGAATACATTTGGATTTGAAAAATAGTGAAAATTAAATTTATTAATAATTTAATTATTAGCAGTTAACTTTTGGAATTTTGGAAAAGATAGTACTCCTTCGATAGAATTTAAATTTAGTTGGACTTTACTTTTGGCGGTATCTCATTATCGCATTCCAGGAGTGAGATAGCTTGAGTTTATATTTGGATTATTTTTTTAGTTGAATTTAATGTCAAAGTTAAATTCAAGTTATCTCACTCCAGGAATGCGATAACGAGATACCGCCAAAAGTAAAGTCCAACTAAATTTAAATTCTATCGAAGGAGTACTATCTTGTCCAAAATTCCAAAAGTTAACTGCTAATAATTAAATTATTAATAAATTTAATTTTCACTATTTTTAAAATTCAAATGTATTCTAACAATAATAGAAATAAAATCTAATTAAATATAATTGTAAATGGGACATTAAGCATTAGAGGTCTTTAATTAAGAATATTGATTTAAGACAAAATTTTTTCGAAGCAATTAAAATGTGCAAAATCTTAGCTACCATTAGCTCAACTGATCGTGAAAAAATATCTTGCATCATTTTATAATAAAAATTTAAAAATATTGTTGCAACAAGTTCTCTATCAATTGCTACTTATATATATTCGATTCATTTCCTCATTTAATTTTTTCAATTTATAAATCTATATCTACATTTTATGTAAAATTTCCCTTATTTTTAAAAAAATTATCATTTTGATATTTTTATGTTTTATTTGCTTATATTTTTATTTTTTTTTACATTAATTAAGACATATAATTAAAAGTTAAGAAAAATACAAAAATATTAATTTTATAATCTTAGAATTTTTAAATAATATTTTTTCATGATTATTTGAATGATGTTTGAATGAACATTAGAAATTTCTAAAATAAATAAATACTAATAAATTATCTAAAGCAATAATTACGATTTTAATCCAATAAATTTAATCATAAGGTTCTGTGATTCGTTCTTATTGCAAAATATAATTTTAAATTTATAATACTTTATTAAACATAATTTTTTATGAATAAAATTAAAAAACTTACTTTAAAATAATATAGCAATATTAATAGATCATCCAATACGATAACGATTTTTTTATAAACCTTAACAGACTATATATTATTTAAATTATTTTATGTGTATATTATTTATAAATTATATTTTTTTATAAATAATCAAATTTATCATTTTTAATTTTTTTTATTTAAATAAATTTATTTATTTTGTAGAATTAATTTCTTTGATAATAAATTGAATTTAATTACGTTTTTTAATAGTTTAATAATTAAATCACTATTGAGATTTAATTAGTATAAATTTAGTTTTCCTTCAGTCTTATCTCTTTATTATCCAAATATAAAAAATTTTACTTATTTTATAAATTTTAATTTCAAAGTAAATTGCTATACCGTTTTTTCCGCTATATTTAGTTTAATTAAAATGAGACAACTATAAAATATTAAAATTTTATTTTTATATGATCCCTTTTTAAAGTAAAATCATTTAAGTTTTGATGCTATTGCATTTTGTCTTTTATTATGAGAGCTAATATCACGATTTGATTTCGGAGGCAATATTTAAGAAATTTATTATCGCCTATTATTTGTACAATGAAAATGTATATAATTAAATTATTTTTTATATTAATTTTTATAAATATATTAATGATTCTAAATACTCCTTTATTCTAATTTTGATAATATAAAATATTTGTTGCATTTGCTAAAGTGAGAAAATGAATTTGAACAGAATATTCTCATAAATGGACGTATTTTTCACTCTTGTGATAATCGATACTCACTCAAAAATTAAAATATTATTTACAAATTTAAATCCAATTACCACCTTCTTTGAATAAAGAGACATCTCAATTTTTTGAGAATATTCTCTTTGTTGTCTTTGATCACTTTGATGATGACCTTAAAAATGAATTCTACTAATTTTCCGAAGATGAGGCATCACTGCCTGAAAATGTTTTACACTTGAAATAAACTGAACTTTGGTAGCTAAATCAGATAATTGGCTATTTCGACGCCAAGAAGTACTCGAAAATATTCATTTTTTCTGACCAATCACTTAAGGAGCTCTACGATCAAATGACTAAGTATAAGGAGTAATAAATCAAGGAAGTAAGGCTAATACATTCCAGTCCTAACGTACTCTCTCTAATAAACGAGGATCAGATGGTATATAAATGCTAGAAAGAATTCACTCTTTCTTAGTCAGAAAAACTGTTAGTTGAACCTGTTCTAAATTAAGTTTTCGATAAGATGCAATATGCTCCAAAAGAGGTCCCACTTGACACTTTTTCCTTTTTGAAATTTTTGAACAATATTATTATTCCAGGAATATATATTTTATTAAAATTAAATGATTTATAAAACTACAAATTTCTTTGTTAAAATATTATCTAATTTTTTTTAATTTAAAGTACATTTAATTTTTTATATTTCTTTTATATTGTTAACAATTATTCTATTTTATTAAGTTTTTTAAAAACTTCAAATCTTATATTGATGAACAAAAGTATTATGGTTTATTTGTAAATTATTTTAGAACTTATTAATTATAATTTAATTGAATTTGGTATATTATATTATTAAACTTTTATTTAATTAAAATTTAAACTTAGATTAATGAGGCTAACAAAAAGAAAATAAAAAATGAGATTGATTTTGATAAGGTTTCTAGCGAAGTATTCTTTGAACTTGTGACAAATAACTTCATAAAACTTTGCCCAGAACTTTATTATTCTTAAGCACAAATAAAGTCTATAATATATAATTAAAGAAAGCTAATATTTTATCGCATTGAATTGTTTAGAATAATAAAAAAGAGGAGATTTTTAAAATAAACTTGATTTGTACAACTACATTACTTTTCTAGATTCGGTACGCACTTAATGATATGTATTTTTATAAGAATATAATAATTATCAATTTTTTAAAATTAACAATTTTGTTTTCATTTGTTATCAATATATACAGTATAAAATTTTATTTTCTATTACATTTTAATTTTGACAATATTTGGTTTATTAAATATTTAATTACAATTAAAGTATTCAAAGGTTGTTTCTCGCTAATTGAGATGCTTCAATGACTTTTCTAAAATACTCTAACTTGAAATAACTTATTCTCTCAGTTTACCTCAAATAGATCAATTATTTGATAAGATGACCCCATTAACTGAATAGAACAATAATAAAATAAATTTATAATTGGAAACAGCTAAAACCTTGCAAAGCTAGGAATCAATTTAGGATTATCAGAAACTCTAATTCCTTATGCAGTAAAATACATATATTGCCATTAAAATTCAATATTTTATATTCAATATAAAATTATAAATACATGATATAATTATTTATTTACTTTAAAATAATATAAATAATTTAATTGGCTTAATTTTTTAAATAAATGTTTTTATAAAGGTAAAAAGCGAATCATATCATCATCTTAATACAGACCTCTTTTTTTTTAATTTATTTTTCATTGTTAACTCATTATAATAATTTATATTCAGCCATCTTTTTTTTATATTTTTATTATTAGATAATAGCACAGGCTTATCATCTTTCAACTCTCCAGCTTTTTTATTTTTTGTTTATAATTCTTTCACATCTAGCGAAGATTCTACTCCTTTAATATATAATTAAAGTAATTCATTAATTTCCTTTGAAAGTGGTAGCTCCTATCTAATAGTAAATTAAAAATGGAGGATTTAATAACAACTCTTAGATTCATCAAACTAAAAATAACTCATTTTTATTTGATGATCCTTCACTCAACAAAAGTTTCAATGCTAGCTAAGAACAGGTCCCAATCAACCTATAACCTACATGGTTTGAATACATCAAGGATGTGACGCGCTTATTCTTCGAATCATTTGAGAAATCAAATATGATACAGACATAGAAAGTTGTGTCGCTTTAATATATTTATTAATAATTATTATGCTCAACAAGTGTATGATTAACTTCGCACTTAATTGGATTAAGAAAAAAGAAAGTACCAAAGTGAAAAGTGAGTTGGTAATATCATTCTTAGAGTTACTGAATTCGAAGAAGGACGCTTACGCTAACCTTGCAACTTTCAATGTTTTCTTATTCTTACATCTCAACTCATTCCTAGAGTTCAAAAGTGACAAAGAAGTGTTCTATGATGTAGAAAAAATTAAAGCCATGGCTAAAAACACTTTTGAGCACCTATACAAGTAAACAAATATCGTCTACACATTGAAGGTGGGTGTTGATTTTGAGAAAAATCCGTATAAAGTAATGAAAGAGCAACTTAAAATTAATGTAGCTGGGTCAAAGCTAAAATCAGGATCATCTACAGGCGCTTCAACAACAATGGAAACAGTTATAAGTTAAAGAATGAACACCTACGCTTATTCAGAGTCCTCATAAACATCAGTAGATGGATTGAGCAAAGACTTTCGTGAGCTTAATAAATAAATAGCTAGTAAAATAACTCCCTCAAAAGGCATGCAATAATAAACTACCTACTCTGATGAAGCAACATCTAAATAAAATGTTAAGCTATAGAATGCTTAGTAAGCTAAGTTAATAACCAAGCAAGAGTTTCAGAGCATGTAAAACATAGAATGAATAAAATCAGAGTTACCATATTCACTATATAACTAATGACTATGTTACCTCTGATTTCTTAAGTCCTACAATATACTTATTAATGGCAATGAAGTTTCAATTTATGATTAAAAATCATATTAGAGAAAATTTAAAATTTTTGAGAATTTTTTTAATAGTATTATTTTTATTTTAATATTTTCTAATTAAATTATATATTTTATTTTATAAAAATCTTATTGATAAATAATATTTATAAGATTATCTTCAAAAAACATTTTTCTGAGCATTAATATTATTGAGTTATTTAAAAACTCAAATATTTTTTTCTTTATCTTAGTTAAATAAAAATAATTTTGATTATAATATTAAGATAAAGTATACAAATAAATTATATCTGTAAATATATAGCATTTTAGAGATATTTTAGTTTAAATAATACCCTGATTTTAAATGAAAGTTAAATTGTTCAAATTGTCAATTACCATAACAATAATGCATCTTCTACTATGATTCATTAGCTTGTGTTTATTTTAGTTAATAACCCCTTTAAACAAAATCTACTTATGTGCAATATCTAAGGAGACAATGTCCTTAAATAGATCTATCTATCGAAAACAGACACCATCAATTCATATGTTAGGGAACTTCCCAAAATTGGAAAGAATTTTTAAAGCATCTTATAATCAAAACCCCAAAACCCTTTCAGTAGTTTGATTGAGTTTTTGATTGATAAAAGTAGACTATTAGTGCATACTTTATTAGGGTTTTAATAGGGTTTATGTAGGGGTTTAATGTTTAAATATTAGTATTTTAAGTGAGTATAACAAGCGAGTTTTTAAAATATTTCACACAAACATAGCTTAGAGTCATGTGGCAGTTCTCTGAATTTTATCTTTCTAAGTTGATCTTTGATTGTTTCTATTGTTTGATAATACTCTTAGATTAGCTTGATAATAGTTGAGTATGCAAGTTTCTGAGACCTCCATTTATTTTATTTTTATCGAGATATTGTTTGATTCTTTGCTTAGAATCTCTCTCACCCCTGCAGCTAAAGTAATCGTTTCTTGGCATGTCGCTCTTTATTACTATTACTGCTAGAGCCCAGATATCCCATTAAGTGTCTCCATCTCTCCAATCCTCTCGCTCTGGGAAATATCCAGGAATGCCGTATACATTTCCTTATGCAGAGGCTTGCACTCTTTGAGCTCTGTTGAAGTCTATAATATAAACTCTAAGAAGGCTGAAAATTCAACATGATATTCTCTGGCTTTAAGTCTCTATGAACATAACCTAGCTTGTGAAGCTCTTCAATCCTTCAACTATCTGCTATACTATCTAGCTAATTTATCTCTGACATCTATTGTCAGATAAGAATTCTCTGTAAGTCATTTCAAGTAAAGGAAGCCTGAAGGCTACATGATCATTGCCAAGTAAAATAGCATCAAGCTAGATGATATGCCTACACTCACTTAGCTTTGCCCTTTAAAGAGCATAATACTCATTTGCAAATTCCATTTGGAACTTGTCATCAGCAAGGAAGTAATTGAATGGATATATCTTGTAAGCATATTAGTCATCAGTAATGACTCTCTTCTCTATTTTATCTTCAAGAGTGAGGTAGCTTTTTAGGAAAATATCTAAGTCAATAATTTGTAATATGGGAATCTTCATTGCCTCTATTTTGACCATGATTTTATTGATCTCAGAGACTGGAAAGTTCTTGACTGCTTTCTTCATTTTAACTTACTTCTAGACTTCAACTCTAAGAGACTCCACTGGGTTTCTTGATCTCCTTTTTTACAGGAATCTATTCCCTGTAGGTTCATGAATAAAGACAAAACTTTAATTGTGCTTTTTCTTTAAGTGCACTTTGAGGTCTTTAGTATGAGATAATGGCTTCTCACAGAACTCACAGACATACTTCCCATCTTTCTTTTAATGCTTGAGATATAACCTTGGCATATCGTTGT
>ARYC01022874.1:0-15081 GCA_000711775.1 Oxytricha trifallax
GGAAATGGTGAGTTTTGATTAAAGGAGTTCATCTTTTGTAAACTTTAGTCGAATCTTTGATATTGGAAAATGATTGTCTCGTATTGTAAGTGCTTAAGGTCAAATTAAAGTAGTTTATGTTAATTGCTTGTTATATGCAATAAGCTTTTTGATTAAGAGGTCCAGGAGGTCTCTGTTGAGGAAATGGTGAGTTTTGATTAAAGGAGTTCATCTTTTGTAAACTTTAGTCGAATCTTTGATATTGGAAAATGATTGTCTCAGATTGTAAGTGCTTAAGGTCAAATTAAAGTAAAGTAATTTATGTTAATTGATTGTTATATGCAGTTAGCTTTTTGATTAAAAGGTCCAGGAGGTCTCTGTTGAGGAAATGGTGAGTTTTGATTAAAGGAGTTCATCTTTTGTAAACTTTAGTCGAATCTTTGATATTGGAAAATGATTGTCTCAGATTGTAAGTACTTATGGTCAAATTAAAGTAATTTATGTTAATTGATTGTTATATGCGGCAATTAGCATTTTGATTAAGAGGTCCAGGAGGTCTCTGTTGAGGAAATGGTGAGTTTTGATTAAAAGGAGTTCATCTTTTGTGAACTTTAGTCGAATCTTTGATATTGGAAAATGATTGTCTCAGATTGTAAGTACTTATGGTCAAATTAAAGTAATTTATGTTAATTGATTGTTATATGCAATTAGCATTTTGATTAAGAGGTCCAGGAGGTCTCTGTTGAGAAATGGTGAGTTTTGATTAAAGGAGTTCATCTTTTGTAAACTTTAGTCGAATCTTTAATATGGGAAAATGATTGTCTCAGATTGTAAGTACTTAACGTCAAATGAAAGTAATTTATGTTAATTGATTGTTATATGCAATTAGCATTTTGATTAAGAGGTCCAGGAGGTCTCTGTTGAGGAAATGGTGAGTTTTGATTAAAGGAGTTCATCTTTAGTGAACTTTATCGAATCTTTGATATTGGAAAATGATTGTCTCAGATTGTAAGAGCTTAAGGTCAAATTAAAGTAATTTATGTTAATTGATTGTTATATTCGGAATTAGCTTTTTGATTAAGAGGTCCAGGAGGTCTCTGTTGAGGAAATGGTGAGTTTTGATTAAAGGAGTTCATCTTTTGTAAACTTTAGTCGAATCTTTGATATTGGAAAATGATTGTCTCAGATTGTAAGTGCTTAAGGTCAAATTAAAGTAATTTATGTTAATTGATTGTTATATGCAATTAGCTTTTTGATTAAGAGGTCCAGGAGGTCTCTGTTGAGGAAATGGTGAGTTTTGATTAAAGGAGTTCATCTTTTGTAAACTTTAGTCGAATCTTTGATATTGGAAAATGATTGTCTCAGATTGTAAGTGCTTAAGGTCAAATTAAAGTAATTTATGTTAATTGATTGTTATATGCAATTAGCTTTTTGATTAAAAGGTCCAGGAGGTCTCTGTTGAGGAAATGGTGAGTTTTGATTAAAGGAGTTCATCTTTTGTAAACTTTAGTCGAATCTTTGATATTGGAAAATGATTGTCTCAGATTGTAAGTGCTTATGGTCAAATTAAAGTAATTTATGTGAATTGATTGTTATATGCAATTAGCTTTTTGATTAAGAGGTCCAGGAGGTCTCTGTTGAGGAAATGGTGAGTTTTGATGAAAGAAGTTCATCTTTTGTGAACTTTAGTCGAATCTTTGATATTGGAAAATGATTGTCTCAGATTTTAAGTGCTTATGGTCAAATTACAGAAATTTTTGTTAATTTGACTTCTACGACATATTCTACAATTTTTCTAAATCTTCTTTTAATTCGAGATTTTTCTCGTCTTTCATTTTCTTAGGGTTTTTATTCGAACTTTTTTTTAATAGGGTTATATAAAGTTTACCTCGTTTGATCCTTTATCTTCGGTTGCTTTTTTCTGAACCATCTTGCTATTTAACACTATGTCTTTTTACAATTTATCAATTTCGATTTCCATATCAGATCTTCAAATCATCATTTTTTATTATTCAATTTCTAGATTGTAGACAACATAGTCTCATTGCATGTTAATTTAGTTCTTGTTAAAATAAGAAAAATTAGTTTAATCATATATCTCTAATGCAATATGTTTTATTGTCAGTAAAGGTATAATACGCGGATTATTGGTAACTACCTTAATTTTCTTCCTTCTTTTTATTATTTTAATTACTTGAGTAATTACTAAGATTCAAACCATTTTCTTAGAACCATTAATATCTATCAGTTTAGTTCTTCGCTCAATCTATGCCAGTACTCAAGTTCTTGCAACTCTTTAAAGTTCTTTTTAACAGATCAACGGGATTATTTCACTTTGAATGTCATTTTGATATCTCTCGAATTTACTTCGATGTTCTCCATGAAGCTTTTTTTTATCCAATTATCATTCACAACTATTAATGGTTAAATAATATAATCCTGCCTAAACTGGTTAAACTTGACTGCCTAGATTTGCATTAAAATTTTGTCGGAATTGGATGAAAATATGAAAAATAAAAGTACTAAATAGCAAAAAGAATATATAAGTAAAATAACTTAAATTAATTATTTAATAAGACTTATCAAATGACCGGAACAATGGAAGAGATGACACAGTCAAGAAGAAAGTTGCCAATATACATAAACGAGAATAAGGAAACGACAATAGATAATCAAAAATTATTAAAGATAATTTTATATGTTCTATCCAATTAATCCCACAATACCGAAATCCTTAGTCAATAATAATAATCTAAAATACTCAGAAAAGTTTAATGTCCAATAAGACAAAAGTCGACATCTCCATTTTTACTAACCTTTAAAGAGATGAAAGGCTGGGTATAAAGGGACTAGATTTGCAGAGACTCAAAGGATTTAGCTAAAGACATAAATTAAAAGGAACAAGAGACAAATGACAATAAAGACCTTCAAATTGAACATTTGCCTGTAATTCGTAAGACTATGGAAGCCAAACTATAGAATGAATGACGAGAGAGCTTGAATACAAGATGCCAGCTTTCATTGGACAGGTAGAAACAAGACTGCAAAGAATAATCGGATTCAACAACCTGGATAGCGCATAGACTAAAAACTGGGCAGGAATGGCGGAGTACTCACATCAAATGCCGGCGAATTCATGATTAAAGCTATTAAAATTATAAGATAGAACCAAATATATGTAGCATTTTGGATATGGAGCTTCATCCTGCATATTATACAGTAATATACCGTCCTACTGGAACGAGGAAGTAAAGGAACTATAGAATAGACTTTTAAATATGATAAATCATTAGAGTCTAAATGAAAAAATCAGAAAGTCATGAATTGAGCAAAAGAAAAATGTAATGATAGACAATTCGAATATATTATATAAAACATGTTAGAATTTCCAGGAATAATTTACAATTTATTTAAGCTATATTTATTAAATATATCAAAATGTAACTTATCTTTAAATCACTGAAATTTTTAATTTGTGAAAAATAAATCATTATCAATTTATCAAGTTAAATTAAAAAGAGAGCGAAATGCCTAATCTCAATACACACTAAGGAACATATCAGACAAAGTGCTAAAACTCTAAATTTTTATGATATAGAAAAATAGATAAACAACCTAATTAAAGTCGGAGAGGAAAGAGGACAATTCACAGTTGGCAAACTCTTTTTTGTAATCAGAGTCATAATTCAGAATGGCTTAGTAGATTGGTAAAATTTTCAAATAAATAGGTGACTTTATTAATAAATATAGTGAGAATAAATTATTAATTTATATAATAGCTATATATAAAAATATGAATAAACTGAATAATTTTAGAGATAAAAAGATACAAATATTTGTTAATGTTTTAGTTTACTTTACATATTAAGATATAGAAAATTTCTTATTAATTAAGCTGTGTGTTTTAGTCAACGCTATTTAAGTAATTTATAATTTATTAAATAATAATCAATGAAACATATTGAGTAAACTTCTGCACTTTTAGTTAAAAATTTTAGACATATTTAATATGCATTATATTAAATCATTTGAATTCGATTATTATTATATTAATGCCTTGTATTTTAAATATCTCTCTTTAATCAAGAATGAAATATAATTAACAAGTTTCAATATGTATAATGTTAAAAAGTATGGACTATTGTGTTAAAGTGTATTAACATTTACTCAAATACGCAATTGTAAAAAACTTTATTAATTTAAGCAAGGAATTTAATTTTAATATATTGTTAGGAAATAATCAATCAATTAATTTAATTTGAAAAATGTAAGGCAATTGAGAAAAGCTCGACAATATTTCTCGATTGCCTTACATCTGAAAAGTTTACTTTATAAATATTGATAAATTTATTTAAATATTATAAATGATTAAAGTGAATAACTGTATTAATTCCAATAATTGCCTGAATATTTAAAATTTTTACCAATTCCTCCAAACTGAGATATGAGATTTCACTGTTATCATCTAAGATAAATTAATAGGACTACATCTAAAGGAACCTCCTACTAGAACTTTTCTACCAGTTATGATACTCAGTACAAATCAATAATAAACACATAAAAAGACCAACCTACCAAACCACACTCAGAACAAGGACTGTTCAATTAGTTCACATTGAAAATCAAGAAGTTGCCCCCCTCGGCCATTACCACCTATCACCTAATAAATATATATCCCATTACGAAATAGGGAGACTACCACCCACCTTCATTGAACATTACTGACAACTACAAGTTTAAATGTAAACCAGATCCCTAATACTTACTCTCCAACAGTAAAGAGAAAGGGACTCCAACATAGGATTTGAAGACCTTAGTGACGGTTCTTCGTTAGGGTTCCTTGAATCTTCAGACATCACTGAAGACTCGTACTATGAAGAGGTCTCTGATTGGGAGGAACAGAAATCACCCATCAGAGATTAACATACCGACCAGTACTGATCGTTAAATAAAAAGGGTGACTAGGAAAATTAGATTACTTTTCAATAGTAAAGATAGAACCTTAATTAAATAGTCATTAATTAATAATAAAAAAAGATATTCACAATGGCAGAAGATGCTGTAATGGCTGACCAAACAAATGGGTCAAACGCGATGAGTGCTTTTGCTACCAGCAGACAACCAGGTAACAAGATTCCCATAGCAATATAGGAAGACATGTTTGAATCCAAAGAATCAGTGCCAGTGCTTAAACTTAGAACGGCCTACTCAGGTCTCTACAGAATGCTTTATCATATAGCACTGGCACTCTCAAGCAACATGAAAGTTGCTTGCAATTAAATCATTGCCTAACTTCAGGGTCCAAACTTCGAGTACAAAGATGGAGATGAAGAACTTAAAACAGATGCTACAGCAAACAAAGGAGTATAACAAATCTTCTCAATTATTCTGAAAAATAATTAGTTGAACAAAAACGCCATACAAACTGTAGGCGTAGATTATTACTAAATATTCAATTCAGTCACCTTCCAATTCAAAGTCCTCACCATACATGCTGGCTTTGTGAAGATGCTAGACTATGTAGTCATAAATACAAAGACTAGGGAAGAAATACAACAGAAACAACTCCAACAGAAACAAAGGAATAAAAGGAGAGAAACCAAGAAGAAAAAACCAAAAGAAAAGAAGAAGAAATTGAGGATAGAAACCTCCTGAACTAGGAGGCACGAAAAGGGCTTGACCCTTTAACATACTTTATACTCGTAGATCCACTGAGGCCTAGATGTGAGTTAATTATTATTAATATTATTATTATTATCTAACAAGTACAAATAAAGTGTTAAGAAATGAAAATATGTTTTGAAAAATTATTAAAAGTTTATATATTTTCATGCCTTATTGAAAAATTATATAAAAATTTTACTTGAAAAATATTGATATGATTTAGTTAACAAATTAATTAATTAATATTATATTAAGACGCTTAAAAGTTAATATATAAACTTAAGTAATTTATAAACATAATAACATATCTAAAGACTTAAATTAATTTTGATAGATTTATTCATTTATTAGGCACGAATCTACCACTAATTTCAGTTATTTAGAGATACGCGCTATTTTAATATATTTAAATATATAAACAATAAAATAGTATAGATTATTTAATTATTTCTGGAAATTATAACCATTTTTATCAATTCCCAGAAGAGTAAAAACTCACACTAAAAGAAACTGTTTGGACCAAATCTTCTCAAATGTGAAAACAATCAGGCAGGAAACAGACCACAAACTCATTTTTAGAGATATAATACTAGGAGAGAGATCTTAAACTCATGGACAGGAGAAAAAATTCAGAGTATCCTATATTAAGAAATAATGTTGAAAAACATTTATCGAGGAAAAAAAGAGCTGTCATAGAAAGACTTGGACAACTCAATTAAAAAATGCTTAGAGGAAAACTAGTAAAGCACAGTAAAACAAAGGATTGGTAAAACTAACCCCCAGAATGGATAATTAAAAGGAACTCAAACAACCCAAGCAATACCTTCAATGAAACAAAATCATATTTAAACGAATCAATTAGAGACATGCAGAATTGTCTTAAGAAGAATGGCGTAAAAGACTGACAAAAACTAATAAATAAACAGATGTAATTATAGACTTAATGATAAACAAAGAGAGGAGAAATCTAAGATTAAAAATATAGAAAATAATAATGATGTTCCATATAACGAGCTTTACCAAGATAAAAGAGAAAATACTAAAAATCTAAGCAAGTAGGATACTTAATAATGATCAGTCAAGAATAAGCGGTTATTTATTGCAACTCGGAAGAAATCAAAAGGAGCATCAGAGAATGCAACTTTAATAAAGGCATAGACTTCAATGGATTTGATTGAAAGATATTATCAAAATATTCGAGAATTCGAAAGCTGGCTAGCGAAAAATATAGCAAATTTGATTACTTAGAACAAAACTCACAGTATTAGAGAAAATGGAGACTATTCCTTTTATTCTAAAACCTTTAAGACTATTTCCCCTAGATTAATAATAAGATACTTATCGAGGTGAATTAACACATTAGAAAAATAATAGAGAAAGTTATCATAAACATACTCCAAGAAGAAAATACTAAACTGCTAAAGATGGAAAATTACCAAAGTGAATTTATAGAGAAATAAAGCGCCCATCTAAAATTTTAAGGCTATTGTAACACATAAAAAATTCCAGAAGTAAGAGCAATTAGAGTGAGGCTAATCTGTTAGTGGATCTACAAAAAGCATACGACTTTGTCTTGAATTACAAACAACTGTTAATCTATATCTTATAGCAAAAACTGACAATGATAAAATACAACGAAACTAATTGAGGATCTTTAATCAGTCTGTAGAATAAAGTATACAGGGAAATATATTGAAGACTGGATCCTTCTTTCAAATTTCGGTTGAAAATTTTCATTGCACTTTTTGAAGAAATATAATAATATTTAGGATGCATTACCTTCTTATAAAATGTTAGTTATGCATCCATTATTTATATATTAATTTAAATTACTAAAAAATTTAACAAAATTTTCATGCTCTCATTATATATTGTATGTTCTTTGTATAATAAGTTACGCATATTATATATTTTACAGATTATAAAAACAACAGGACATTTGAATCTAAAATAATAAGGCTAATTAAAGATTAAAGATTAATTTAATTAATATTCAACCATAAATCTATCAGAATTATTAAAAATATTATTGTTATAGAATAAAATTCAAAGTACCCTTTAATACTATGAATTTGTGGATAATAAAATATTATTAAATAAACTTATAAATCAATCAATTTTTTATATACTTATAGCTAAATCTAAATTATATTAATTAAAATCTAAATAGAATTTTAAAATTCCTTAATAAATATTATTATTATTAATAAAGTTTTATAATCTTATCTATTTATTAAGCATTTTTAACTATTTTGATCTTAAATTATTATCAATTTATTTTTAAATTTACGACTTGCAATGCAAGTTTATAAAATCAAACCTATTAATGGCGTTACTTAAGTAGTGGTAATAAATATTTTGCTAAAAATTATTTCTAAAAAATGGGTTATAAATCTTAGTGCAAAAATTCAACATTTCTCTGGCATTAAGAAACTGTAACATAAACAAAAAATAATGAATAGAGTCACTTTAGAAGCTGAATATTACGCATTCTATTAAAAATATACTTAAAAGACACATTATACTACCTATAGGAATTCCATTTCCTAATAAAATAAGGCAAACTCATTACATTTGCAGGCAACATACTGATGAATATTAAAAACCAATAACAATTCAAAAAGTACTAGAATGTTTCAAAATAATTTATAGAACCCACAACCTAAAACTAAACTTGAAGAAAACTGTGATTTTGAGAGGTGACAAACAATTCTAGCATCTGGAAGAAAAAGAAAAGGTCTATAAAGTAAAAAAAGCAAAATACTTACGAATGAACATTTTCTTGAGCTTATAGTAGTTGTTAAGAATAACATGGAATGAGATAAAAACGGAAATGGATTATTTGAGAGACTTGAAAAATCAAACAACCCAATCAAGGTAGCTCAAATAATATCCCTGGTTATTTACAAATATACTCAATTGATAGCAGATAATTATCTGAAGATAGAGGAAATTGAGGCAATGGAAACCCAACTAAAAAGACTTCAATTTAGGACGCCGCCCAAGGATATACCCAACAAAATACTAAGAAATGTAATTCAGCTCAAAGATAGTAACACAGCAGATATAATAAATGAACTAGTCTTGAAAAACATGAAAAAACTGAGACATTAAATAAGAAAATTATGGGGGAGAAATGTTGTCAAAAAAGACAAGTCAAACAAAACATTAACAAACAACAGAAAGCCAAACCATATTTATCACTAGATACTTTATAGACACAATAATCGCGATTAGTCAAGGAAGAACAGTCATCTCTACAATATTCATTAAACATACATGGATAGAAATCACATGAAAAATTGTAACTTGATAAACCAGGCAAGAAACTCAACTGGATTTTCTAGTTTAATAAGAGAAACTAGAGTTATTGACATGAATGCCTAGACTCTCAGATAAAGTTACTAGCTAATTTGACCTAGCTTGATGAAAGAATAAGAAAACAAGAACTTCAAGAATATTACCAAAGAGTGAGAAAATTCTACAGGATGACATTTATAAAATGGAGTAGAAGATTTAACTCGATGAAGAAAAGACAAAGGACAAGCAAGATGATTTAAATGTCATTTAGGACAATAAAAATCTGAGAAGTAGAAATAAGTGAAGTTTAAAGCATAATTAAAATAAACTAAGAGAAAATAAACAAGAGATAATAATAATATTTATATACTATATTATAAATGGTGAAAATTTGATATTTTAAGTATTTAAAAATTTCTGTATGATTTGGCCGTTACTATAAAATACTAATTTCAATAAAAAGTAGGAAGGTTCGAAACCTGCTTTGGAAATACTTTTATTTTTGTTTATAAACAATAAATAATAATCTTGAAACTTAAAATAAAGTATTAACAAAGTAGTTTTCGAACCTTCCTACTTTTTATTGAAATTAGTATTTTATTGTAACTGTCAAATCATACAGAAATTTTATGAATACTTAGAATATCAAATTATATTTAACTCAATTAAAAATTAGAGGCATTTTAATTTTTTTAAATAAATTTGAATAATACTCTTGCAATTTCACATTTTAAATTAAAATAAACTAATGAAAAGATCAAATCACAAAGATTACAATCATCATAGAAGATGTTATAAGAAAGACATGAACATTGACAGAAGAGAGATAGACTGGAGAAGAGATGATTCTAGGGGTAAGTCAAAGTGATAATGTTCAACCATAGAGATAGAAGCAGAAACACAGGAGGCAGAAGAAGAGATACAGAAGCAGATGCCACTCAGTAAACAAATGGGATTCAAGAGCAGACTTAAGATTGGATAATCGAACTCCAGCAAGAAGATGAGAGAGGCCCAATAATAAAATGTTGACTACAACAAGCAAGAAGATGGAACAGAGAGTATCCAGAGAAACCAGATTGTGGTAAAACACTTGATGAACTTATCTAAAGTAACTTGCCATTGATTTGATAAAAATCATTCATGCCAAGAAGGGATGGATCCCACATTAAAAAAGATTGGTCACCATAGCATATTGCCAAGCAAAAGATTCTAGATTGAAATTTATTTGATAAAAAGATTTAATGATAGAGAAAATGCAAGTTGAAGAGGGACCTGAAAACAAGAGCTTTGGGGCGACAAGTAGAAGTTTCATTAGGAAGTAATCAACAAAGATTAGAAACATACCAATCTTACTTGGGAAACACATCTATACAATGAAAGAATGTTTGATAATAACTGATAAAGTACAGCATAATGAACAAAAGTTCACTCAGTCACCCTCCCTCCAATCATCCTGAATGACAAAGGCATAGTATTACTAGAGTAAAGTATATGAACTGGAACTAGAAAAAGTAAGTTCTGGAGACAACAAGAAATTATTAAAGCAATTATTCAACCATTCTGATGCAAAAACTCAATCAAAAGCTGCAAAAATTGGTTAGTATTTAAAGGGACCAAGCTCTAATAAATTATGAAGGTATTTGACACAAGTTGGCAAGCCGGAATATACTTTGATACAAAAGCACATTAATAAACAAATTAACTTACTCAAATAATAAGTGATGGAAAAATAATTTACGACCAACAAAATAACCCTAAATCAGAGGATTAACCAAGTTCCAAACCCAAATGATTTTAAAGTGATGACTGACGATACCAATGATGAACTACATATTATTGGAGATCCCAGGACAACCAATCTTTCAGATATTAGCAAAGGACTGGTTTAATTTAGTAGAGGTACTACATAATATGAATCTGGTGGGGAACATCAAGTTGGAAATATGTATATCAGGAAGAGCTATTAAGAAGGAATGTCGACATAATCATTGAAAATTAAAACGAGGTCTTATGATAATGCCTAGATCAAGAGATGGACTCAGAGATGATAAATCAAATGTCTCAAATTGACATATGAGATTAGATTGTTCAGAGAAACAATGCTTAATTAGTACAAGAAAGAGAAAACATGGCTTACAAGATAAAATAGGCTATGTCAGAGAGGAGCTCGTGGATGTTGAATGGTACAAAATAAACGAAGGACAAGAGTCTCGCAAATAGTTCTAGATTGGAAAAGATAAGAGAAAATAAAGAGAAAGTTTGATCTAGACTCAAGCAATGTAGATTATTGCTTAAAGGAAAAGATGTGGAAGATGAGGAGAAGGAGAATATATTAGACAAAAGAAGCAGGGAAGAAGAGCAGATATGAGAGTAATGAATTACAGAATTTCACGAAGTTTTACTTTTTTCATTAATTTAATATTTTATTCTACTTACATAAAGAATTTACTAACTAAAGATAATAAAATATTAATAATATTTATAATTTAATTTAAGAAATTCAATTGATATTTATATATTTATTGTATTTTTTTGGATTTAAGTCAAATCAAACTTTATTATTTAATAAATTCATTTATGTCTTTATTAAATTTATTCATACTTGTGATTTTAAATTACAGTAAGCCGCTATCAATTTAAAGTAAAATTAATTTGTGGTATTTAATAATAAAATTATTATTTCATGTTTTTATTTTAAAATATTTTTAAGTTTTAATTTTTATTCAAATTAATATTTAATTTACTGTTATTATAAATTATGAGTTATTGAAATGAAAAATTTATATAAACGTAATTAAATTCTTCTTTTAATTATATATAAATACATTAAAATTAATGATTGGCAAGAAGTAGTAAAATATAGTAATTTTAATGCATTATATCAAAATAATATTCTAAAAATACTAAAAATTAAACATAATTATTAATAAATGTTATAATATTGATTGAATCCTATTACTATATAGTTATTAATTTTTGGAACTTTCATAAATTACAGATTTTCTTTATATTTTTGATCGATTGATTTAGCTAAAATAGCACAATAATAGGTAGATTGATAAATTTAATCAAGATTACTCATTTCATTTTATCTATTTTAATATCTATATATTTTAGGTACTCTACCGCATTTAGGCTGTTTTACGGTGCAGCACCTAATAATATATAGATATTAAAATAAATAATAAGAAATGAGTAATCTTGATTAAATTTATTAATCTACCTATTATTATGCTATTTTAGCTAAATCAATTAATACGTCTAAGCTGTGGCTATAAGAATCAAGTCAAAATGTTTCCAATCCATGTCTATCTCTTTCTAGTGACTGTTTTATATCTCTCTCAATAATTCCTTGATGTTTATTCATCTTCTTCTAGCATTTCTCTTTCTTCGTAGATCCTGACTAAGTCTTTCATTATTTTTATTCTAGAGCTATGATAGAAATACCGTTGTAATTATAATGATATTTGCATGTGTCAATCCGTCCTTATAGATTATCTTGTAATATCCTTGAAATTATACTTCTGATAGATTTTGGATGTTCTTATATTTGATCATACCTTCTTAGATGAGTTCAGATCTACCTAATTATTTGTCTAATGAAACTCTTTGGGTTTGTGTATTATTAATTTTCTTTCTAGGATTCGATTCTAAAATCTTCTCTCTGGTCTTAAATACCACATATTTATTTAGTGGAACTTAGTTTCGTTCCTTTTCTCTCAACCGCTGAGAATCCTAATCTCTAGAATTTAAAATATACTCTCATTTTGGTTTTTAGGGTTTTTATGTTTCTAAGCCTTTCTTTTAAATTAGAGTTCAATTCTTAACTGGTTTTACTGAAATTACTATGGTTGATTGGAGTCCTTCCTAAATTTATTATTTAACAATAATTATTATTATATTATAATTTTCTGAATTTATTTATATATATATATATATATATTAACTAATATAAAGCTTAAAAAATTTCTTGTTTATTAGTAATCAAATCCTTTCGTAATTATATAGCTTCAAAAATCAATTCATGATTTGCTATTGGCATTTAGCACTATAAAAAAAAGAGAAACTCGTTAAAAGTTCTTTGATATTTTTTGAATATGGTAGGAGGCTATGATAGAGAAATTGTAAATCAAGTATATGCTATAAAGAATATATTATATGACTAGAATTACTAAAAAAAGAATGAAATTAGAAATTGTAGATAAATATATTATAGAATTACCTAAATAAATATTAATTAAATTAATTTTTAAAAAAAACTATATAAAGTATATAATAAGTATATTCAATTCAAAATTTAATTAAAAAAAAGGTTTAAAGATAAATGCTTATACTTCGATAGTAAAACATAATAAATCGATTTTTATTATAATATTTTAACAATCTTATTTACGATAAATTTAATAAAAATTATATTAAACTAAAGTATAATTAAAAAGGCAATAAAGTCAAAAAATATTTAATCTAAAAAAATCCCATATTATATGCTAATGGGGTCGAGTTCAGAGCAATAGTCAAACTAAGTCTATATTAGCACTTGCATATCTAAAAAGGATGCTCACAGCGAGCCTTATAATAAAAAAATGCAAGGAATTGAATATTTGACTGGCAAAGGGAACAAGAAACTTGAAGATTACCTGATATATAAACAAATCAAGGTGATTTTTGTCAATATTCAATTAAATTGTCGAACTGATGCTAACCTCTGCTAACCTATTAATCTCCTTCCTTCTTTAAAATAATCCTTAAAAAACATTTCTCGGGGCTTTAACTTTATCAACCAATAGAGATAAGTAAATAATGACTAATTTTTTAAGGTAGGTTTTGACCTTTTGTAAGGCATATTAACTGAAAATTTAAAATTTGTCTTAGATTATAATATTTTTAATTACCCGATATTCCTCAACAGAGACCTCCTGGACCTCTTAATCAAAAAGCTAATTGCATATAACAATCAATTAACATAAATTACTTTAAATTGACGTTAAGCACTTACAATCTGAGACAATCATTTTCCGATATCAAAGATTCAACTAAAGTTTACAAAAGATGAACTCCTTTAATCAAAACTCACCATTTCCTCAACAGAGACCTCCTGGACCTCTTAATCAAAAAGCTAATTGCATATAACAATCAATTAACATAAATTACTTTAATTTGACCTTAAGCACTTACAATCTGAGACAATCATTTTCCAATATCAAAGATTCGACTAAAGTTTACAAAAGATGAACTCCTTTAATCAAAACTCACCATTTCCTCAACAGAGACCTCCTGGACCTCTTAATCAAAAAGCTAATTGCATATAACAATCAATTAACATAAATTACTTTAATTTGACATTAAGCACTTACAATCTGAGACAATCATTTTCCAATATCAAAGATTCGACTAAAGTTTACAAAAGATGAACTCCTTTAATCAAAACTCACCATTTCCTCAACAGAGACCACCTGGAACTCTTAATCAAAAAGCTAATTGCATATAACAATCAATTAACATAAATTACTTTAATTTGACATTAAGCACTTACAATCTGAGACAATCATTTTCCAATATCAAGATTCGACTAAAGTTCACAAAAGATGAACTCATTTAATCAAAAATCACCATTTCCTCAACAGAGACCACCTGGACCTCTTAATCAAAAAGATAATTGCATAAATCAATCAATTAACATAAATTACTTGAATTTGACCTTAAGCACTTAAAATCTGAGACAATCATTTTCAAATATCAAAGATTCGACTAAAGTTCACAAAAGATGAACTCATTTAATCAAAACTCACCATTTCCTCAACAGAGACCTCCTTGACCTCTTAATCAAAAAGCTAATTTATAACAATCAATTAACATAAATTACTTTAATTTGACCATAAGCACTTACAATCTGAGACAATCATTTTCCAATATCAAAGATTCGACTAAAGTTCACAAAAGATGAACTCTAATCAAAACTCACCATTTCCTCAACAGAGACCTCCTGGACCTCTTAATCAAAAAGATAATTGCAAATAACAATCAATTAACATAAATTACTTTAATTTGACCATAAGCACTTTCAATCTAAGACAATCATTTTCACATATCAAAGATTCGACTAAAGTTTACAAAAGATGAACTCCTTTAATCAAAACT
>ARYC01022877.1:0-10079 GCA_000711775.1 Oxytricha trifallax
AAGAAGTTTCTCTCTGGCAACTTATTAGAGGAGCTGTAGCTTTGATGGAAGGTAGAGAGCTACGTCCCGATCACTCATAGCATCGTCATATAGGTTTGTCACTGATATTTCAGGGTAGTTAGGTATCTCTATCATTCTAATTTCATTAGACTTAAAAGCTTTTTTCTCTTCACTCAGTAAAGCTATTAAGAATGAGATTTTAGTTCCCTCCTAAGTCGGCAAGAACAATCCAACAATAATGGATTTATTAATTATAGTAAAGAACTTACCTTGCTATACCAAATATCTATAGAGGTCATCTTTACTTCGAAATTTTCCTATTAAATCTTGAGATTAAATTCTCTTCATTGCATCATTCATAGACTCCATCTTGCTTCCTCTTTCTAGAAATGTTAGTAAAATTTATAGTTATGGATATCCATTCTAAGTTTATTAAAATCTTACTACTAAATAGGGAGGACCTACTGGAGGTCAACCTTGAAAAGATATGAGGAGAAGCTATGAAAAACTTGCTCCAAGTTTCACAGATTGATTTCCATTTTTATCAATATATCTCTATTAAATTGCTCCTAATAATGTTTAATTATTTTAGGAGGTCCCTCAAATTAAGTTCAAACTTTATTAGGAGTTAAATTTTAAGGTTAAAACTTAATTAGGAGCATTTTAAATTAAAAAATTTTTAATAACTTTACCTCCAAATTAAGTTCAAACTTGATTTGGAGGACCTCCTAGAGGAAAAAAACTTCATTAGGAGTTTTTTAATTTACTAAAATGTATAAAATTCTCATTAAATATGTCAACTTACAGTCTCCTATGGTTGCTTAATTTTCTTACCTCTCAGCCGAAAATCTACCACAGTGTCTTATACTCGACTATTATAGTATACATAGGTGAATTTTATCATTAATATAATATAATATATCAGCAAACTAAAATGAGCGCTAACCTTTTGAGAAGAGCGGCATTACATGGATCAAGCCAATAAAAATTATCATTCCAGCAACCAAGAAAAGTAGAGACCAGAGACGCTTGTACTCAGTGGGAGCCTACTTATGACAACTTTGACCGGTCTAGCTTTGAGATTTAAATATAGTTAAGTAGGAGGTTATCAAAGAAGCTGTGCAAATTGAGGAGGAGGTTAAAGAACCCGCCATAGAGCATTAATATATCCCAGCCAAAGTTGACTATTAATGCAAAGAATGCAATAAACTTTTCACTTACAAGTCAACTTATAAGAGACACTTGAGATATATACACAACGAAATGCCAAGGTTATATCTCAAGCATTAAAAGAAAGATGAGAGGTATGTCTGTGAGGTCTGTGAGAAGCCATATTCTCATACTAGAGACCTCAAAGTGCACTTAAAGAAAAAGCACAATTAAAGTTTTGTCTTTATTCATGAACCTACAGGGAATAGATTCCTCTAAAAAAGAAGATCAAGAAACCCAGTGAGTCCTTAGAGTTAAAGTCTAGAAGTAAGTCAAAAAGAAGAAGCAGTCAAGAACTTTCCAGTCTCTGAGATCAATAAAATCATGGTTAAAATAGAGGCAATGAAGATTCCTATATTAAAAATCATTGACTTAGATTCTTGCCTAGAAAGCTACCTCACTCTTGAAGATAAAATAGAGAAGAGAGTCATTACTGATGAATAATATGCTTATAAGATATATCCATTCAATTACTTCCTTGCTGATGACAAGTTCCAAATGGAATTTACTAATGAATATTATGCTCTTTAAAAGGCAAAGTTAAATAAGTGCAGGCATATCATCGAGCTTGATGCTATTTTACTTGGTAAAGATCATGTAGCCTTCAGGCTTCCGTTAATTGAAATGACATACAGAGAATTCTTATCTGACAATAAATGTCAGAGAAAAATTAGCTAGATAGTATAGCAGATAGTTGAGGAGATTGAAGAGCTTCACAAGCTAGGGTATGTCCACAGAGACTTAAAGCCAGAGAACATCATGATGAACTTTCAGCCTCTTAGAGTTTATATAATTGACTTCAACAGAGCTCAAAGAGTGAAAGCCTCTGCATAAGGAAATGTATACGGCACTCCTGGATATTTCCCAGAGAGAGAGGATTGGAGAGATGGAGACACTTAATGGGATATCTGGGCTCTAGCAGTAATAATAATAGAGAGCGACATGCCAAGAAACGATTACTTTAGCTGCAGGGGTGAGAGAGATTCTAAGCAGGGAATCAAACAATATCTCGATAAAAATAAAATAAATGGAGGTCTCAGAGAACTTGCATACTCAACTATTATCAAGCCAAGCTAAGAGAATTAACAAACAATAGAAACAATCAAACATCAACTTAGAAAGATAAAATTCAGAGAACTGCCACATGACTCTAAGCTTATGTTTGTGTGAAATATTTTAAAAACTCGCTTGTTACACTCACTTAAAATACTAATATTTAAACATTAAACCCCTACATAAACCCTATTAAAACCCTAATAAAGTATGCACTAATAGTCTACTTTTATCAATCAAAAACTCAATCAAACTACTGAAAGGGTTTTGGGGTTTTGATTCTATATTAAGAGTCTATTAAATTATCTTTAAATAAATAATTTTATTTCTAATTCCTTAAAAATCTTGTTTTACAATAGAATTTTATGAGTGAATATTATAAAAATAAAATGTTTTCTTGCTCATATTTAATATAGTTTCTTATGATAAAAATAAAAACAATTACATTTGATATTTATAATTGACTGCTGCATAAATTATACTATAATCAGATAAATTATAAAATATAAATAAAATATAAAAACTTTCCTCTCTTACTTGGCAATATTAGCAATCCTTACTGTAATTAACAGATAGATTATGTTTTCTATTTTTATTAATATCTTTCTATAATTTAATAAAATATTGGTATTTATCCTAATCGATTCCTTCTTTAAAAGTTAAAATAATATTGAACCAAAACAATCAAATTATTATCTACTAACTTAAAAAACTTGCGCCCAATGATTCAAACAAGGTACTTTACAGTAGCAACCAGAACATTCCTGATTCACTACATTAATAGCCCAGTGATGTAGCATAGATAGGAATATAGTACAACTAGTAGAAATGCTGGTGAAATATTTCAATGTAACATTTAAGGATTTCCTAAAAAAATTTATTCTAATTATAATGTCTTTAACTTTTAACTATGAGATTATATTATCTATTTGGAGTTAAACAGGACAAGTCACCTTGAAGCTGTCAGACATACAGATAATTCTTTGATAATTCCTTAATAGATAATTCCCATAAAGTATGATTAATTAAAAGCCTTAAAGTAACTTGAATATAATACTTAACCTGACATAAGAAGCTTAGGAATTAATTGAATTGGCAAAAAAGATCTGAAAGTAAGTAAATATAATTATAGACAGATAAAAAATGACATGTGTATTAAACCTCAATATAAACATAAATTAATATAGGAAATTTATGATTTTATAAGCAATGAAAGGATCCTAAAACCATGAAATCGATGTAAGTTAATTATAAATCAATAACATTGGGTAAGTATGTAAGAGGATTTGTTTCATCATCCAATTATTCAAATGTTAACAATTAATATTATTGATATAAATACTATAGAATGAATTTAATTTAAATTCATACAAAGTTTTGTATATATATAAAAACTGCAGTATTTCAAATGTAAGATTAGTTGTGTGACAGTTGTCTATTTAACTACAATGAAAGATATTTGTAGTTTCCAGGTAATTTCTTAAATATAATTCGAAGAAAGAAATACACGCCTATGATAAGTAAAATGAAAGCAACATTTATATAAAAACAGTGAAGTAAGTATATATTGGCAGTCTTTTTCCAAAGTATTTCGTAGTATCCTTTTTCACATTAACTTTATAGTAAATTCATAATAAGTGTAAATATTTATAGAATATTATAAATAATTCTATTCAAGAATTTTGTATTATAAGGAGTTTCAATAGTCTAAAATAACATTTGCTACATTTATTAAATTTCTTTAGATATATCTTTAAACTAGAAAGAACTTGCTATATTAGTTGACATGGTTAAAGTAGATTATTTTAATAATTTATTCAAGGATTCATTATTTTTTGCTTGATAAAATTAAGTTAATAAGTACTTCAAAATAAGACATTTTAAATAAATTTATATTGTGTTTAAAATTAGGTTATAAACTATAAATTAATGCTTAAATAAATAACTAAATTGTATTTAAAACTGAACAAGTCGGCAATTAAAATCCTATTAATTATTATGAGATTTATTATTTTTATTATTACAAAAATATATATTTTAATAGTGAGATATAAGCTTGTTTTATTTAGTTATAAATATATGTTTTTTTTTTTTAAGATGATCATTAATTTATAATAAATGAATTTAATATCATTAGTTTTGTCTTAAAGATTTTACCACGAATATTGGTAAATTTATTTGATTCAAAGTAAATCATCTATCAGATATCAAACTAAAATAAAAAAATGTAATTATATCAAAGTAAATCTATTAATATGGTAATTTAATCCAAAAATACTGATTTGCATTGATTTAATTAATTCGAGAATGTCGTATTAAGAAGACCCTTTTCTAAACTCTCAATATGATTATTTTTAAATGCTCTTTGAGAGCTACACTGTATATCTATCTAAAATTGAAAAGCTTCAAAACACACAAGTTTAAGCTTTTCTGTAAAATCTTATAACTAAGGCCATCAAGAGATTTGTAGTTTTTGAGATACTTATGCTGGCCTAAATATGAATCTACTTAAACACTGTCCAAATTAATGATAAATATACTTTGGAAAAAAACAATGATGACTTGCTCAATGTTGACATAAGAAAGTGATTATTGTAAAAAAAAGTTATATGCTTTTTAATTTCAACAATTTATAAAATAAAATTCTAAAAAAATAGGTTAATTAAAGGATATGTACATACAAAACGAGAAACTTAAACTAAAGAACAATTAAAAATGAAAAGAAGTATATTATACAACTATTCTTCTGATCTCAATTGAGATTCTGATTGATGCTTTACTTTTATAACTCCAATTTTAGTATATTCTTTGCCTAATTTATTAATTGTAGTTCAAGTATTAATAAACCTTTTATTAGCATTATTTCTTACATAATTATTTGTGAATTAATTAATTGCAAATGGCATTAAACTGTCTATAAAAGATTGTCTATAATCAAATGTAGAGTATAATCAAGCAAATAAATTAATATTGTTATTGTTTATTTTGGTAAGTCTCTAAATAATTTAAACGAAAACAAGATCACTGAAGACTAATATTAAACCAGCAGATTGACAACCAAATCAAACCAAGATAAAATTCTTAATTAATTGATTGAAGCATCGATATTTTCAATATGAAGAATTATATAAGAAATCCATTGTTCTCTTTAAATTAATTTCATCTTTGTTATCTACATAGGTAATTAATTAAATCAACTGTAATTGATGAGGAAAAATCAGGCAAATGTTCGTTGATCATGAAGAAGAAACAAGTAACATAAAGAGAAGGATAAGCTATTGAAAATGAAATAGCAAGTAAGCCTAAGCTTAGGGATTATTGTTGCTCTTTTACAAAGTAATATTAAATTACATAATATAAACATATTTATTGCATCCTAACAATTACTCTCAATTAAATTTTTATTAAAGAATATAAATTATATTCTTTTTTCCAGATTCTTCAACTGATGTTGCTCCAAAAACATTTAAGCAGTTACAAGATACTTATGTGATGCAAGCATGAAGAAAATATTAGTAAACTCACTCTTGAAACAATTATGTCAACCTTACTATCAATTAAATTTACCTTAAAAAATTAAATAAGGTAGACTTTAACATTTATAGCAGAAAACCAACAGTATCAAGTATAATTCATGACTAAATAGTTTTGAAAAAGAGTTTTTAAGTTAAAAATTGTACCTGTTGATTATGATTGAAGAGAGGAGGATTAAAATCATAAAATCTAAATGAGATGATTGCAAATACTTCAAAGATTTTAGTGATGCTATTGAAGAGACAAAATATAAATATGGAGGGAAAACGATAAATAAGGACTATCATTACGAGAGAAGAAAGTGATTGAAAAATGTACAGGACGATGATAATGATGAGCATGAAGAGAACAATGACAATTTTAATGATTTTGATAATTTTACTAAAAAAGGTATAATTTTAATCATAATCCTTAGCTTGGACATTAATAACTTTAAAATATATACAAAAAACTATATCTTTATAGATTTTTTATATTTAATAAAATTGAGAAATATTTAATGGTAAAGCTGTTTTAACTTCAGATCAATTCTATAAAGATAAAATATATGGAGTTAAGGGAAGACTTAATGTAAGAGAACAAGTAGGAAAGTAATTGAGACATTCATTAGATATATTAGCCGAGTTTGGATCAGATAATGAAGATAGAAGATAATGGCAATAAGGACAGGAAGAATAATTAGATTTTAAGGAATTTAAATATCTTGAAAATTCTGAAGCATTTGTAATTAGATGTTACAATCAGAGGAAAGAGGATGCTAGTTCAAATACGAGCTGCAAATAACATTGAGAATTGATTAACATAAAACATCTTATGTTGATAAAATAATTCAAGCTGCTCATTTTTAATAATAATAAGAAAAAATTATCCATTAAATATTAAATAAATAAAATCATATAAAAATAACTGTAATATGAAGATGTAATTGGTTAATATAATAATAAGTTATTTGATTATGAAAGTAGCTAAGAATGTTAGGCGAAAATACATCTTAAACTCAATATTCACTAACAAAATCAAAAAGATTTAAGAATTGTGTTAATGTATATTATAAAAAACATCGAAATGTCAATAAGTCACATACAAATTTGTTGAATTTGACAATCACAGAGTAAAGGCAATTTAAGTTAGAGGAGTTGCTTGATTGAAGGAAAAATGTGAGAAATGACCATAAATATTTTATTTTATAAACTTTAAAATCAAAAATCATTAAACACATAGACTTAAAGTTGCGATATAAATTAATATGAATTTAGGCTCTGCGATAAAAAATATATGACTAATTAATCTCTAAATTTATTGAGTAAATTTTAGATTTTAAGCTAAACATAAAGAAAATTTGCAATTTTAATTACATTATTTATCAACAAATTTAATTTGCTTTAAAAAAATTTATAAGTCATCTTAGAATGATTTAAATGAATGTATATATAAAATATGGGATAAGTTATTTTAATATGGATTAATTTTAATGAATAAAGAAATTGCAAAAAAATAACTTTTAAAGTTATTAACATGCTTGACAGCTAAAGAATCTAAAGACAGATTCACCGTACCTAAATATCGCATAAATCAACTAGATTAACTTATACTATGGGGACATCATTATGACCATGGTCACAGTCATAGTTACTATAATGGCTTATATAAAAGTATTAATACTAGTAGTTTTGTGTTTTTGGCTTAGAAATTGAAGGTTTTATAGAAGAAAAGTGCATGAGGCATGAAGACTCTATCAAGTCCATAAGATGGTCTATTGATCAAAATGTGGTCCAACTCACAGATCCATGGATTGGAAGATTCTCTACAAGTCTAGCTACTTCTCGAGACTAGATGACCACTCTAAGGACCTACTGACCAGAGCCATAATCAAAGTAGGTGAATTAAGCCATTTCAGTCTCTATACTTGTAGCATGGTGACCGAGCATCCTCTGCTGGTCGTAAATGTTCTTTTCAGACATCAACATTATCAATTAATAAAATCAATTAATTTGATTATTCCAGCATAAAGTATAAAAACAATCAGTAACTTCTAATTGGAATGAGCAGTTCAAAATTATGACTTCTATAAAAATAGCATAATTTTGTATTTTTTGTTATCATTGTAGGAATACATTTGATTTGAAAAATAAATTTCTATTTAAAATCTTATGCAGTCGAATTCCGCTTAATTTAGACAATATAGAACTTGTTTGAATAAGAAATTAAAAATCAGCAAGACTTACTATAAGCGATATCCCTCTATCTTATTCCTTCATCAAGATAACTCGACTTAATTTTTGGCAACAAATCAACTTATAAATTTTTAGAAATTTAAGTCGAGTTATCTTGATGAAGGAATGAGATAGAGGGATATCGCTTATAGTAAGAATTTCTTATTCAAACAAGTTCTATATTGTCTAAATTAAGCGACTGCAAAAGATTTTAAAAAAATAATATTTTAATTAGAAATTTATTTTTCAAATCAAAAGTATTCCTACTATGAAAAGAAGAAGATCTTTTAAAATACATGAAAGTAGAATTATAACAAAATAATTGATTTCTTATGTCTTCTAAGTAAAGTAAATATATACAATGAAGATATACCATTATAAACACATTTAAATACATATATATATATATAAACATTGAGAGAAAAAAAAGCATAATAATAAACTAATAAATATGGAATTATAAAGATAATAAGAAACAATAAAAAAATTAAAATTATAAGAAAATAAAAATATTTTAACATAAATATTTTTTAAAAATTTATAAAAATTTATAAAAATATATAAAAATTAGTAGAAAATCAAAAAGTGATGGCTAAGGTAAAGTATAATATAAAACATAATAAAGACTGTAAAGAAAATAATGGCAATTAAAGACCTGGAGATCTGATTTTAAAAATTAAAACCTCACTTAATCATTCAAAACCCCAAAACCCTTTCAGTAGTTTGATTGAGTTTTTGATTGATAAAAGTAGACTATTAGTGCATACTTTATTAGGGTTTTAATAGGGTTTATGTAGGGGTTTAATGTTTAAATATTAGTAATTTAAGTGAGTATAACAAGCGAGTTTTAAAAATATTTCACACAAACATAAGCTTAGAGTCATGTGGCAGTTCTCTGAATTTTATCTTTCTAACTTGATGTTTGATTGTTTCTATTGTTTGTTAATTCTTTAGCTTGGCTTGATAATAGTTGAGTATGCAAGTTCTCTGAGACCTCCATTTTTATTTATTTTTATCGAGATATTGTTTGATTCTCTGCTTAGAATCTCTCTCAACCCTGCAGCTAAAGTAATAGTTTCTTGGCATGTCACTCTCTATTATTATTACTGCTAGAGCCCAGATATCCCATTAAGTGTCTCCATCTCTCCAATCCTCTCTCTCTGGAAAATACCCAGGAATGCCGTATACATTTCCTTATGCAGAGGCTTGCACTCTTTGAGCTCTGTTGAAGTCTATAATATAAACTCTAAGAGGCTGAAAGTTCAACATGATATTCTCTGACTTTAAGACTCTATGAACATAACCTAGCTTGTGAAGCTCTTCAATCCCCTCAACTATCTGCTATACTATCTAGCTAATTTATCTCTGACATCTATTGTCAGATAAGAATTCTCTGTAAGCCATTTCAAGTAAAGGAAGCCTGAAGGCTACATGATCTTTACCAAGTAAAATAGCATCAAGCTATATGATATGCCTATACTCATTTAACTTTGCCTTTTAAAGAGCATAATATTCATTAGCAAATTCCATTCGGAACTTGTCATCAGCAAGGAAGTAATTGAAAGGATATATCTTATAAGCATATTAGTCATCAGTAATGACTCTCTTCGCTATTTTATCTTCAAGAGTGAGGTAGCTTTCTAGGCAAGAATCTAAGTCAATAATTTTTAATATAGGAATCTTTATTGCCTCTATTTTAACCATGATTTTATAGATCTCAGAGACTGGAAAGTTCTTGACTGCTTTCTTCATCTTTACTTACTTCTAGACTTCAACTCTAAGAGACTCCACTGGGTTTCTTGATCTTCTCTTTTAGAGGAATTATTCCCTGTAGGTTCATGAATAAAGACAAAACTTTAATTGTGCTTTTTCTTTAAGTGCACTTTAAGGTCTTTAGTATGAGAATATGGCTTCTCACAAAACTCACAGACATACTTTCCATCTTTCTTTTAATGCTTGAGAAATAACCTTGGCAAATCGTTGTGTATATCTCTCAAGTGTCTCTTATAAGTTGACTTGTAAGGGAAAACTTTATTGCATTCATTGCATAAATAGTCAACTTTGGCTGGA
>ARYC01022879.1:0-10751 GCA_000711775.1 Oxytricha trifallax
ATTAAAAGAAAGATGGGAAGTATGTCTGTGAGTTCTGTGAGAAGCCATATTCTCATACTAGAGACCTCAAAGTGCACCTAAAGAAAAAGCACAATTAAACTTTTGTCTTTATTCATGAACCCACAGGGAATGGATTCCTCTAAAAGAGAAGATCAAGAAACCCAGTGGAGTCTCTTAGAGTTGAAGTCTAGAAGTAAGTTAAAATGAAGAAAGCAGTCAAGAACTTTCCAGTCTTTGAGATCAATAAAATCATGGTTAAAATAGAGGCAATGAAGATTCCCATATTAAGAATTATTGACTTATATTCTTGCCTAGAAAGCTACCTCACTCTTGAAGATAAAATAGAGAAGAGAGTCATTACCGACGACTAATATGCTTACAAGATATATCCATTCAATTACTTCCTTGCTGATGACAAGTTCCAAATGGAATTTGCAAATGAGTATTATGCTCTTTAAAAGGCAAAGTTAAATGAGTGAAGGCATATCATATAGCTTGATGCTATTTTACTTGGTAAAGATCATGTAGCCTTCAGCTTCCATTACTTGAAATGACTTACAGAGAATTCTTATCTGACAATAGATGTCAGAGATAAATTGGCTAGATTGTATAGCAGATAGTTGAGGGGATTGAAGTGCTTCACAAGCTAGGTTATGTTCATAGAGACTTAAAGCCAGAGAATATCATGTTGAATTTTCACCCTCTTAGAGTTTATATTATAGACTTCAACAGAGCTCAAAGAGTGCAAGCCTCTGCATAAGGAAATGTATACGGTACTCCTGGATATTTTCCAGAGAGAGAGGATTGGAGAGATGGAGATACTTAATTGGATATCTGGGCTCTAGCAGTAATAATAATAGAGAGCGACATGCCAAGAAACGATTACTTTAGCTGCAGGGGTGAGAGAGATTCTAAGCAGAGAATCAAACAATATCTCGATAAAAATAAAATAAATGGAGGTCTCAGAGAACTTGCATACTCAACTATTATCAAGCCAAGCTAAGAGAATTAACAAGCAATAGAAACAATCAAACATCAAATTAGAAAGATAAAATTCAGAGAACTGCCTCATGACTCTAAGCTTATGTTTGTGTGAAATATTTATAAAAACTCGCTTGTTATACTCACTTAAAATACTAATATTTAAACATTAAACCCCTACATAAACCCTATTAAAACCCTAATAAAGTATGCACTAATAGTCTACTTTTATCAATCAAAAACTCAATCAAACTACTGAAAGGGTTTTGGGGTTTTGAGTAGTATTTGAGGATTTCATAATTATTGGAGAGTAAATGCAGATGCTATTTGATACGATATTAGTGAATTCTACTCTTTGAAAATTAGACTCATGAACACAACTATGACCTAGAAGAAAGGAGAATATCACTAAAAGAAATCTTATCCAAATATTCTGAAATCACCAAGGCATTTCCTCTTCTTTTTAAGAGAAATTCTAGATGAAATTTCAGGAAATTGTGATTAGAAAAAATGAATGGTTTAGATAACATTTTGAAGGCCATGCATCGATCAATTCTAAAATTCTATACATGTGCAATGTCGTGTGGGTAAAAATCATTAGCTTGTTATAGAAAAATAATCAGCCTCAATATTTCAGTTCCTGCTGTAACTTTCTTGCCTTGAAATCTAAAGAGTACTTCATATGATAAAGAAGATTCGAATAGCACAAACATTCAGAATTAGGGCACCAATTCTACACTTTCTACTTTTGCATTATGATTATTAAATCCGTAAATTATAAAATAAAGCATCAGCGTATAAAACGGTGCATATAAAGGCCATAATTAATGTAAAGGCAGAATCAGAATAGAAATTTCTCTTAGTCTTGATGTTGCATATTGTAATTTTTCAAACCATCCAATCCAACTGATTTAAGAGACGCCACTAGTTATACATAGTTAAGTATGATATAAAGCATTTGTGACTTTAGGCAATATACCTTAACCATTTTACCTATTAAAGAGGTTTTTGTCCTTTATTGTATGAAATATGGATGAGCTCATCTACCTGAGTAAGTAGATGTAATACTTCAACATATTCGAACTCAAGAAGATGACGACTAAACATATGAAATAGTTCTAGAGGGACAAGAGTGGAAAATAAGGAAAAATACAGACGATAACAATTAATAAGAAAACTGAAATTTAAAATAAAAACTCATACAAAATTGAGTCATTTAAATAGTGAAATAAATGCATATTATTATATCTCAATCACTGATTATTTTTCTATTTCAAAAATTGCACAATTAAATTAATAAAACTTTTGTGTATTTGTATATTTTAAAATCAATCTATTTTTCACATTCTTTTATTAGTTTTAATTTATTTTACAAGATTTATTAGCAATTTAAATTATTCAATGAATAACTTCTGTTGGATTATAAATTTATAGATTAGAAAAGGGAGATTGTTGTGTGAAGATACAAATTTATAAAATATTTCGTATAAAAGAATTTAAAAATTTACTAAAAAAGTATTATTTTAATGAATTGCCATTTTTGAACAAAAAGCTAAGTAAGAATTCTTAAATGTTAAAGATCATAAAATGATTAAAAAAAACTATAGAAAAAAATTAATCTAGCTGATATCCTGATCTAATGCATTAATTATAGGAAGATTCATGAAAAGTTTAATTAAGAAAACTATTTATAACTTAAGTCATGTTAATATTAGCTAGATGAATAATAAAACTTACTTGAACATTATGAAATCAAGTGATTTTAGAGGCATTAATATACAGTAATTGTAAAATATAATTCTTAGTAGATAAGTAAATTTAAATTCAGGGTTTATATTTCATAATTAAACATTTAAACCTCTGACAAGTTTTATATGTGAGAAATTTATGGAACTAATTCACTTAAAGATAGTTGCTGAAATTATTTTACATGAGTTAATAAAATTCATAAACAATAAACTGAAGTAATTTTTGTGGAAGTGCTAATAGCTAAAGACATTGAGCATAGTTTTTGATTTTTGCAAAGTATTTATTCTTATCATGATTTTTATAGCATATTTTAAATTTGTTATCGAAAATATAACTTCATACAATAATTAAGCCTTGAATGATGGTGAAAAATAATATTAAATTAAAGAAATGCCCAATAAATTATTTTTTTATTCTTACTTCTTCGATGTCATTAAAAAACCTCATTAATGGGGTAACCAGTATATGCTATGTAAAATAACAAATCCAAATATCTCAAAATATTTAATTCGAACAAATTACTTGTTTTAAGTAGAAGGAGAATTGATTTTATAATAAAAAAGATTATACATTTTTGAATATTAAATCCCCTTAAATAAAATTGCTATATTTAAGTTTTGCATCGCCTAGTTTACTTATTTTATAATTTTTCATTCCAACTAGATTTGTTGATAATTGTTAATGAATTATTATAGAAAAATAAATATAGAATATTTATTAGGTTTAGCTATCTAACTTGTGGATTAAATTATTATAATTAAAGCAAAATATTAATTTTCATAATACTCTAGATGTAAATATTGAATTGTATATAAAAATACTTAACTCCTAATAGTTATGTTTGATATAATTATAAATCCTTAATTCATATTCAGCACTAATAAAAATTTGAAAGATTCTATAATCAGCTATAGAAATAACTAGACAATCTTATAATACCGATATTTAAAAAACATTATTATACATATCTGCTTAATTATCCAATTATCATAACATTTATTTCTAATTTAACATTGAACAATTTTAGTCTAGCAATTAATACTAATTTAGAAATTAACATATTAAATTGAGGATGAATCCCCAACATTTATAAAGAGGAGATGAAATCAAACGATATTTAATATAATTTTTTTAAAATTTATATATAATAGATTAATTTCTAAATATTATCAAAATCTTAGAAATGTTTAGAATAATAAAATTAGCCATCCTTCATTTAAAATCCAATATATTCACAAAAAATAAAATATTTTAGTTCAATGATTTTAAAGTATACAAAGTCAATGTTGAGAAATTATTTTAAAATGGTATTATCATCTAGATTAATTAAGAGACTAACATTTCAAACTTTTTTTGCGCTATCAGATGAATTAAAAGACAATAACTGAGATAGTAAATTATTTAAGGAGATATGAAACTATTTATCATAATTAGTTGACTCTATATAGTGTCTTTGCTAGCATGCTTTCAATTTGAATGGGTTATGTATTTTCACAAAATCTCTCAATATTAGCATTTTAAATTTATTTAATAAAGTCTCTAACTTCCAAGAATTAAAAATTACAAAATTTGTATAGAATCATAATAAACTTCAAAATAAAAAATTAAAATATAAAAATTAAAAAGGGTGGTGATCATATGACAATGATCAACACCAGAGCAAGGAGAAGAGGAACTACCACCGTACATGGAGGAAGCCAGTGAAGAAAAGAAGCCATCGCAAAAATTAATAAAAAATCTTTTTAAATATTCAATAAGGACCTAAGTAATAGAACATTCCAAAACTTGCAAGTCTATGCAGATTAAAAAAGAATATCAAAAACTTAGGCAAATTCTTATTCTGTTAAGAGAATGGGCGCTAACTTTAATCGTCAAACCTATGAGAGATATTGAGGGATGGGGTAAGAGGAATGAGAGATTTGCGCAGTGGTAGTGCAGCAAGAGAAGATATGAGAAAATAGGCAACAAAATACAGTTAGGAATAATGTCATTTGAAATAAAAATTTGCCTCCTAAATGTGAGAGGCTTAAACTCAAAGTTGAAACAAGACGAGGTGATAAGGGAAATAGGAAAATGAAATCCAGATTTAATTGGGATGTGGAAACAAAATTTTAAAGATTAGTTGGGATATACAACAGAAACATTATTTAAACACAACTTGCCGGAAACGGAGGAGTACTAACATTATACAGTGGCAGGTTTCAGATGAAGACAGTAAAAACACTGGGATTGTTCATAGTAGAGAATATACTAAATGTAGATGGATATCAACTTCGTGTAATAATAGATTAAACCCCCCCCATATTTAAACGAAGAAGTGGAAGAATTATAATGTAGACTAATATACCTGATAAGATCATTAAAACAAAAGTACAAAAAACATAGAATAATAGTGATGGGTGACTTAACTTCCATATCAAGGAATTTGGCAAGAAATTAAATAGAAAAGACCTTAAAGAAACAATACCTGAGTGAGTAGAAACTCATAGTAGAGGTAACCAACTGGACCAAATATTCTCAAACATAGGACAAAATATTCTTAAACATAGAAACGAAAAACTGGCAGACCTGCTAATGAATGCGACAGATTATAAGCTTATCTAAGCAAAGCTGAAATTAAGACACTATATGAATGATCTGAAGCTATCGGATAAAGAATAGACTTACAGAGTATCCGACTTATGGAAACAATGCTGGAAATTTACAAATAAGAAGGGAGAGAACTCATGGAAAAAGATTTAGACCGCCCAATATAAAATAGCTTCATCTATAAATTAGAAAAGTAAACAAGAGTAGGGACTGGAACAAAAAATCATCTGAATAGTTGCTGAGAGGGGACGGAAATTGCACCAGTAAAAAATAAATATACCTAAAAGTGCAATAGAAGGTAGCGATTAAAGACATGGAACATTTTCTAGACAGAAATAATTTAAAAGGCCTTTTACCTTGCTAAAAGACTAACCAAAACTCAAAGGTAAGCATAACCAATAAAGGGTCTCACCATAAACGAAGAAGGAGTTGAAGTGGGAGAAATTCAACAGGCTAAGGTGGTAGAGTTCTAAAGTCAATTATTCAGTGATGATAGGGAAGATCTATTATCTCAAGGAGCAAAATAGGATATTTAAATGTTAAACAGCCAGGATGATGAATACTTTTGCTAAACGAGGATGTGATGAAGGCTATCAAAGAGTGTAACTTCAACAAAGCTATTGGTCCGGATGTGTTTGATATTAAAAATCAGAAAAAAATTAGCAAAAAGTGAGTCAGAAAATCACAAAATGGTTAAATGATAGAGAGTTACCATAGTAAATCAAAGAGGAAATATTAGTACTTTTAATCAAGGTGATAACTATCCAGATATCAGCGATACTAGATCAATAGTGATGATTTCGCATCTGAGTAAAATAGTTGAAAAGGTAATTCTGAATAAGATGCAAGAAAAGAAGAGTCTAATTCTTTAAACAGGAAATTACCAAAGTGGTTACAAAGAGAGAAAAAGTACACATGAGAAATTGATAAGATTGTTGGAACACATCAAAGTTTAAAGAAGAAGGTCAGATAAAAGGGGAGCTTATCTCCTTGTTAACCTTCAAAAAGCTTACGATTCAGTCTGGAAAGACAAACTTATATCAATACTGAGACTGAAGGCATATAATAGAGATGATATGACAACAATAAATCTAATTGAAGATTTATACAAAAACAACAAGATATTCTATCAAGAGAAAGAAATCAAGATTAAGAAAGGAGTTGACAAGGAAGAAGAATATCACCTTTGCTATTTATTGAGTTAAAATTGAGTGAATTTCCAAAATATAATCAAATAATCAATCATTTATTAACACTAATTTAATATTAATTTTTTAATTCTAATTAAACAGCATCTATCTCGAAATTTTGATCATTTCGAGATACGTGCCAAATAAATATAATAAATTACTCAAATATTGAATCACATAATATTAATGAAATTAAGTTTTTATCAAATTAATAGTTCATTTTTAAACTAAATCAAGATAAAATAATGTTGGTAAATTATTAATATATTAAGCTAAGATTTTTTAAAATAATCAGTAATTTCTATCTGATTTCTAAATTTTATATTAAACTTTAAAATTATTAAAAAATGAACTATTAATTTGATAAAAACTTAATTTCATTAATATTAAGTGATTCAATATATGAGTTATTTATTATATTTATTTGGCACGTATCTCGAAATGATCAAAATTTCGAGATAGATGCTGTTTAATTAGAATTAAAAAATTAATATTAAATTAGTGTTAATAAATGATTGATTATTTGATTATATTTTGGAAATTCACTCAATTTTAACTCATTGTGTATCTAGAAGATGCCCTTAACTCATAACCGGAACTAAAATCATTCATAAAGTAGGGCAAGCTAATAGCGTTTTTTGCTGACAATTTGTTATTTAACATATAAGATTGATAGTAACTCAAGAAAGTGATAGATGGTTTTAGAGAAATAGAGAAAACTCATAACTTGCGACTCAATGCTAAAAAGAAAGTATTCCTAAAAGATGCAAAACAGTTTAAGAATTTCGATGAGATTGAAGGTTTAAAGAAGGTACAAGAGGCAAAATATTTGGGAATAAATGTATGCCTGAATACCAGACAACAACTCAAGAGCTCGTGTGGGAAAATGAAGAGACAAACAGAGATCTACTAGAGGCTAACAAGATCTACCAACCCTACAGTAAGTGATTAAATAATGGTGGCACAGATTAGGTCACCTATGATTTACAAATAAAGCCCACTAGTAGCGGCCAATTAAGTAAAAGTTGGGAAAATTGAAAAGATGGAGATGCAGCTAAAAAGAATAACGTTAGAAACTACTATAGACATTCCTAACAAAGTACCAAGGAATGTAAAATAGCTGAAAGACACTAATATAGAGGAAATAATACAGCAACTAGTTCAGAAGAACTTGAAAAAGCTTAAATCTAACTTGGAGTATATGATAAAACCAAAGGAAACATCAATAGATATTAAGCAGAGAAAGAGAAGTCTCTCAGAAATTATAAAAAGCTTTTTATAACAAAAAATGTGATGGACACTATGAAGGCTATTAGCCAGGTAAGAACAATGGCTTCATATGGAATGTACCAATACTGCAATGTTCACAAAGTGGTCGTGGATGCAAATCACATGAAATAGTGTAACTTAATAAATTCTGTTGGTAACCCAAACAGATTCTACAAATAAATGAAAGAATACAGACTGATAGACATGAAAAGTCAAAAACAAATAGAGATAATTACGAATATGTTTTGGCTAGACTAAAGAATTAGAGCATTGGAACAGTATGAATATCATTAAAAAATAAAGAAGGTTTCAGAGTGACATATGTTAAAAGATGGATAAGGTACTTGAAGAAGAGGCAATGAAGTCAAATCCAATAAAACTGAATATTTGAATAGTCTATAAAGCAGAGTAAACTGAGAAATATAATAAAATAATCAGTAAAAATTGTTTTATTTACCAAGAATTAAAGAATAATCAAGTTTTTCTCTAAAAGTATTTATTAATATATAAGTAATTAAATAATTGAAATCGCACTCCAACCCAAACGATCATAAATTTGAGTTAGAGTGCAGAATAAATTAGAAAATAAATTTAAATATATGATCACTTTTAAAAATGACATTTCGTTATTAAAAACCTAATAAATGAATATATTACATATTACAATATTACAATTAAAATATATAGGTAATTTTCAAAACTAATCAATTGAAAAGTTAATTATATTTTTTTACGACTTAAAATATATTAGTTAAAACCTAATGTGGTTTTTAAAAACGAAATGTCCTTTTTAAAAGTGATCATATATTTAAATTTATTTTCTAATTTATTCCGCACTCTAACTCAAATTTATGATCGTTTGGGTTGGAGTGCGATTTTAATTATTTAATTACTTATATATTAACAAATACTTTTAGAGAAAAACTTGATTATTCTTTAATTCTTGGTAAATAATACAATTTTTACTGAGTAAATTAAAATATAAAAGTTAAAAAGTGTGAGATCTAATGGAAAGTTTTCAATTTAACAAGAAGGGATTCTAAAGACCTATATCTATGGAGGACTTGAAGAAACAAGAGACATAACTACAGGAAGTTTAGAAACTTAGAGAGAATCGACGAGATCAGATTTGACCAGAAAGACAGAAGTAAAGATTGGGAAACTCTAGGAATCAGAAACAGATATAAGGAAGAGATACCCCTAAAAAAAATGAGTTTTAAGTGCAAGCTGAAGATTTGAAAATCTAACCCAAGCAAGAAACTTAATGAAACATAACAATAAAGGAGTCAAGCTGAGAGACATGTGGACGGATCAATTTGTGTTCAGAGTGACTAGATGAAGCTGAATAACCTTATCGACTTAGCGGAGGTAACACGCAAAGACTTTGATAAGATTATCTACTCATAAAAAGGGTGGGAACCATTGGTAACAAGGATGGTCACAGTAGTTTGCTGCCCTAGCACAAGAAAAAGATGGAGAGAGCCCTAGTGAAGAAATTTGAAGAAAGAAAGCGTCGTGCGAGGAGTTAAAGAGGATCAACTCTTGTCAGAGGAGAAGCAAAGGTGTCATTCAAAACCCCAAAACCCCTTAGTGAGGTTTATAAGTGCTTTGATTTGTAGGGTATAGTTGGGGTCTTATTGGGGTTAGTAGAGAAATTAGGTCAAATTGCAAAATGAGGAAGGAAAATTAGCGAAATTTTGGGTCTATTTATGATGAGTAATATTTATATTTACTGCTTAAGCTTAGGTATGGTACAAGTATTAATATAGACTAAGTCAATCCAGTAATGAATTATACAGCCATAGCAAGACTCCTACACAAGAGTGCCCCACCCGCTTGGTATCATTGCTTGTTAGCTGTTTAACATTATAACTCAGGCTCTTGAAAACATCCTGCAAAAAAATAAAAGTTCTCACAGGTCTATATTGACTATCTCTGTGACTCTAATACATTAAAGTATTGGGCTCACTTTCCTCTTGACTAACGATCTGTCATGTTTCATCGCAAGTTTCCAGACATGCGTATCTCTCCTTAGACTATAGCCAATATTTATAGACGAAATGGTATTACTTTCAAGACTGTCAACAGAGTTAAGAAAGTGATTGATTTTACAGTGCCATTTTATAGCAATAATTTAAACTATATTTATGATTAAATGCAGAGAGCTATTGATAATAACATCAAGTTCATACATGCAGATGAAGCTGTGTTTACGTTCAACACTTTTATTAATAAGTCATGGTACAAGAAGTATGATAACATAGAAGTTTATGACTAAAAAGTAAAGGTAGTCACTCATGCAATTTTAGCTGGTATAAGTGAAAATTCAGGCTTAGAGAGTTATGTGATTCACCCTCGCTCTATTAAGCGAGAGTAGTATATAGAGATCCTACATAAGCTCAGAGAGAAGTATAGCAACCAAGAGATCATCCTGTTTGTTGATAACCTATCAGTTCATAAGACTAAGGAGTCTAAGAAAGCTTATGAAGACCTAAACATAACCCCTGTATACAACGTTCCTTACAGCCCTTAATTTAATGGAATAGAATTCTACTGGAGTTAAATAAAGACTCACTACAAGAAGCTTCTGCTGTATCATCTTATGCACGACTTGCCCATCGATACAGTAGACTTGATTCAAAGCAGCTGTAAGAGAGTGAGCGTAGATAAGACAAAAATTTGTGCGAGAAAGGGAAGAATGAATGTTTATAAATAAGTTTTAGATTTAAACGAATGAATATATTCACATATTAAACTGGCCCATAAATGGGTTTGGGTTTCTCTTTCTTCTCCTCTTCTTATGGCTTGCTTGGGCCCATATTTCTTCTCTTTGTGCCAGCTCCAGCATCTATGTTCATTTCATCTGGCTTTTAAACATCTTAATAAAGTCTCTTGCTCACTTCATGAATTGTCTGTGACTTTCTCTCTCTATGAACCTTAGCATGCTCTTTCATAAGATATATACCAGTGCCA